>BQNB010056506.1:0-33756 GCA_026074375.1 Tanacetum coccineum | reverse complement strand
CATAGAAAGGTGACCTCATAATACTTGATTTTGAAGCCACTCTTCTTCCATGAAACATAAAAACTTCAGCAGCTTCACCCTTCGGTGTATAGACACTTATTGGCATTGGTGTAAACACCTTTTTTCATTGTTTATTATGGGTGTACCATCAAAATCTTGAGTTACACCAAAACAAAAATTAGGTATATCATCTCTTTCCATGATTTTTGACTTCTCGATCGACCAATCAACTTCATCTGCTACGTGTTCAAAATATTTTTGGGTTAACACACCAACCATGTTTTCTTGCCTATCAATCCTGAATAATGAATCTGTGTCAACCACCACATCAGCGAGATTGTTTGTAGTTTGTCCCATCAAAACATTACCCGAACCAGGTGTTTGTTCTTTTACCCCAAAGTCACTAACGCCAACTTCAACCTCTTCATTTCTTATTTCTTTGAATCCTACTTCATTTAACTCTTCAACCCTATTCATACTTGGGCAACCATCTTCACCGTGTACATCCTTTTCTTTTTCTATATGCATCGTTGCATTAGTGCCTGACTTGTTACCACCCGATGTATATTTCAAACTGTTGATGTACTTGTCAGCAAACCCAATCAAATTATCATTCCTCAGGAACGTATGTTTCGCTGCGGACAACATTTTCTTAAACATGATTTGTTCTTTGGTAATATTGCTTACATACTTATTTAACATCCATATACATCCCTGCAATCTGTGTACTAAATAATTCTTAATTTATTATGAAACAAATATGCTAACCATACAACATAAAACAAAAAACAATCCATATTACCTCAATATTATTCAGAATATGATCCCCTTCTTCATGAACGAAATCTTCTTCCATCTCTCCATACCCGAACCCTCCACAATTCAATTCTTCAGCTTCCCTTTCACTTAGAAGCTTCGCTGTCCATACTTTCGTAAGTGGTCTTCTATGGCAAACTATATTAGAATTGCATTTCGTACCATCGACATAGCACATCTGATCACATTTTCATATACAACATTAATTCAAATTCATATCAATTAATAATTATGGTACATAAATACTCACTTTAATATACCTTGCAAACACAAATGCAATTTTTTATCAATATGAATAGTTATAAAGTAACAAAACTTACAGTCAAGACTGCCAATGGTCCTCTGAAGTACGAATCCTTCTTACCCCTTTTCCATCCTTTTTTACACGTCTTAAGCAATCTCCAAATATACTTGCACCAGTTAATATTTGACAGGTTCGTATTTGTTAGACCTAGTTTTATGTAAAGTGATGGTCATTAAGATTCCCGAACCTTGTATTGGTCTAGTGAATGTTCTCGGGAATTCTAAAAGCTAATTGGGCCTAGTTACCGGCTTTAAAGCCCATTAGATATCAAGCCCAGCCTTGGAAGCCTACTTAAACCCAAGGTTGGCCCAAGTACATTACTATATAAAGCCCTCTCCTCATGTGGAGAGGGTGTTTCTCATTTTTACTTTCATTTTAATGTGTAACCATTTTCTTTGTTATTTCTCTCTCTAAACTCATATCTCTCTCTAGAACTACAAGCAAATCTGTGTGTCTTGTACTAAATTCGTCCTTGTTTTCCTTGTTCTAAGCCATGACTTATTTTCATTTTTGGTACTTGTTTCATAAGTGTATTTAAGTACTAGCTTCCTAGCTTATGGTGTGCTTATATACGGCTTAATATAAATCAAACATAGTTCTCTTTGTCTTTCCTTTTTGCTCAAAAATCTTGGCAAAATCGCATAGATTATCCATAAGTCTCAAGGTTTTGTTGATTGAGTTGAAAAAGCCGTGTACTTTCTTTGTCAAATTGTGTCCTAGATCATAATTTACTTCGATGCTTTTTGGTGTTATTGAGTTCTAGGTGGCGGTTTGGTGTTTGAATGCACTTATTGTTATTTGTTTGCCGTCTCTAGAATTAGATCAAGAAGAGTACTTGCCTTGTCTTGTAGCCGGATTTGTTGCAAGCAAACACATAAGTATAGCGGTTTGCTATTGTGGTCCTAAGCTTCGAAAATTACACTTTTGGCTGTAGCGGTTTCTCACTTTGCATAGAGGTTTGGCTGATCTACGTAGCGGTTTGCTAAGGATAGTGGCGGTTTGCTATTTCAAATCCATAGCGGTTTAATGTTATTCTATTGTAGCGGTTTAGGAAAGGTACAAATGAAGACTTTTATATCTTAGCCAAATCTAAACATTACTCTGCCGATTTTGAAATCCCATAGCGGTTTGGCAAATTGTTTTTGAAAGCGGTTTGGTTAACAGTTTCTGGTAGCGTTTTGCCGAATTACTTTACGTAGCGGTTTAGAAACAGAAGTGGCAGCGGTTTGATAAATTAAGTTGATAGCGGTTTAGCCAGGTCAAAACAGGCAGCGGTTTGTCCTATGAAAATTGGTAGGGGTTTGAGTATTTTAACTGGTAGCGGTTTGGTTAAATATTCGTAGCAGTTTGATACTCTCTATTGGTAGTAGTTTATCAAATCTCGTAGCGGTTTACCAATTGTTTTGTGGTAGCGGTTTGGTCATTCTAGGTGCCAGTTTGGCACACTTTCACTAGTAGCGGTTTGCTACATATTTTTGCCATTTTATGTGGCGGTTTGGGAATTCTTGGCAGAGGTTTGGACAATCTTATTACCTTATCAAACCTCCGTGTCTCACAAACTTGCACCACTATCTAATCAAGGACTTAGAACGTACAAGGACTTAAAAGGAAATTAACTTAACAACAAACAATCTTCATTTCATGGTTTCTTCTTGACTTTGTAAAATCCCGTAAAAGATTATTCTTTTTCAGTTTTAGTCATAGATTTGTAAAATCCTATGCTATCCCAAGGACTTAATCACTTTAACATTCATCAAGAAAATCATAATCACTAAAAATGATCCTAACTTATCATTTCACATCAATTTTGAAATGTCGACTCAACAAGACATCTATGTAGTCGGTTTCGAAAACCAACCTCCTATGCTTAACAAAGAGAACTATGTTCCATGGTCATCATGTCTTCTCCGTTATGCTAAGAGTAGACCAAATGGAAAGTTAATCTACAATTCCAATATGATTGGTCCCTATGTCAGATGATTGATTCTTGAACCAGGTGATGCAGATCGTGAAGTGACTGTTAATCCAACCTTTCACGAGCAGACAGATGATGAACTCACTGAGAAGGAACTTAAACAGATAGAGGGTGATGATCAAGCCATTCAAACTATTATTCTCGGCCATCCTGAAGACATCTATGCTGCCGTTGACAGCTGTGAAACTACTCAGGAAATCTGGTTACGTCTGCAACAAATGATGAAAGGTTCTGATATTGAAATTCAAGAGAAGAAGGCTAAGTTTTTTAATGAATGGGAAAGGTTTACTTCTACTGATAGGGAATCAACTAAGTCTTACTATCACCATTTCTCAAAGTTGATGAATAATTTCAATAGAAACAAACATTTTCCAGAAAAGATTGCCAACAACCTCAAGTTCCTAAACAACTTACAATCAGAATTGAGTCGACATGTTACCATTGTTCATCAAACAAAGGACTTGCATACATCAGATTACACTTAGTTATATGATTTCTTGAAGTACAATAAAAAGGAGGTGGATGATCTAAGAGCATAATGACTTGCAAAAACACAAGATCCTTTAGCACTCATGGCAAATTCCAACAATCCTTTCAATTATCCAGTGTTTCACCCAGATCTACCATCCTCAAGTACCACATACAACAACCACTACCCAATAACAAGTATAACCCACAACCATCATTCAACCAAAAATACATGTAACAACCTATGGCAAATCCCGAAGACATCTCAGACCCCACAACTGCAATGAACATGGCACTTGTTCTAATGGCCAAGGCATTCAAACTAAACTAGTCAACACCAACCAACAACAACCAGAGAATTTCATCCAACCCTCAAAATAGGCAGATTGCTCAGCCGGGTATGAATTTGGGTCAAGATAATCAAGTACAGAGGGTTGGAGGAAATGGGGGGAATCAGTTTAGGTATGCTAGGCAAAATGTAGGGAATCAGATTGTTCAGAATCTGGGTGTTTAGAATGTTGGAAATCAGAATGGGCTAATTGTTGTTCTGAGAATTACTAATCAGAATGGGAATGGTAATGTTGTAGCGGCACGGGCTGAGGGTAATGTAAATAGGAATAATGGTAATCATTGAAGGTGTTACAACTGCAGAGGATTGGGTCATCTTGCTAGGAACTACACAGTCAGGCAAAGGAGAATAGATGCTACTTATCTTCAGACTCAATTGTTGATTGCTCAAAAGGAAGAAGCAGGAATCCAATACAAGCTGAAGAGTTTGATTTGATGGCTGCTATAGCAGATCTTGATGAGATTGAGGAAGTCAATGCAAACTGCATTTTGATGGCTAATTTGCAGCAAGCATCGACATCGGGTACTCAGATTGACAAAGCTCCCGTCTATGACTTAGACAGATCAGTTGAGGTATAACTTCATGACAATTGCTATAATGATGAGATATTTAATATGCTTACTCAAGAGGAGCAGTATACTGAGCTACTCGAGCCCATTCCTGAACCACACCAAGTACCACATAATGATAGTAATGTTATTTCTAAGGTTTCTTGTATAGAACAAGGCGGGGGAATAGTAGAACAACATCCTGCAACTGTTGAGGAAACACGTGGGTACCAAGAATCATTATCTCATAATTTAGTTGCTGAAGTGGAGAAAGTCAACACGGTCAATTGTAAAATGAAAGAAACAAATGTTGAATTGACCACTGAGCTTGCTAGATATAAAAATCAAGAAAAGTGTTTTGAAATTAGTCAAGAAGAATATGACAAACTTGAAAGGTGTTATCAAAAGTCTCTTTATCAAGAACAATGTCTTACTAAAAAGATAAACGCACTTCACTTAAGTTCCGGTAAATAAATAACGACTTTAAATGAGGAAATTTCAAATTTAAATAACCAGCTTTCAAAGGAAAGGTCAACCGTTTCTTCTCTTCAAGAAGAAAAGAAAAGGTTGAAGTCTGATTTCAAAATACAGGAAGACGAGCTTCTTGATAAACAAATCCAACTTGAGAATAAGATAAATGAATTAGATAATATTTTGGTTAAAATGGGTCAATCAATTCAAACGATGCACATGCTTTCACCTAAGCCATACTCATTTTACCACACTGAACAGAAAATGGCTTTGGGTTATCAAAATCCTTTTTATCTCAAGCAAACTCAGCAAAAATAACAGAGTTTGTATGATGGCAAAGTTCTATTAGAAAAGTTGATCCTCCTGTTGTGTATGATTCGGAGGAGACACTGGAACTTGCTCAAGAGAGTCGCCTAAAATTGAAACAATTAAACAAAGAAATAAAATGGGCAAATTCTACAAAGATTAATCATCTTTAGGGGGTTTTTGTTTCTCAAACAGCCAAGTCACGTGAAGAGTTGTATTTCAAATACTTCCAAAATGGCCAATGTTTCTAAATCAATTTCAATACCAAATGAAGAATTTTCGGATGATACTACACCAAGTTTTGCACGAAAATTTCTGAATGAGGTAAAAAGCACCATTGTGACTCTTCAACGTGTTGTCAAACAAAGAATGACTTTAGATATACACAATTGGTCGTCTAGTGCTCATCAAGAGATTCATAAAATTGTAAAAGATGAAGTTTTACCTATCGTTAACCAAGTTAATGCTAGAGTTCAAAATTTCAAAATACAATTTTTGAAAGAAGCAGCCAAATTTGTTCGAGACTTCAAATCTCTTGCAAAAGAAGCTGATGAATCTATTGTTAAGAACAAGGCATTGGAATTAGAAATTGAGCGTCTCTTGAGAGCAGTTGTCAGTCAGGATATTATGTCTGTTGTGCAAAATAATTCTTTTGTAGATACATCAAATCTCCAAACTAAGCTTGAACGTACGAAAGAATGTTTTGAAAATTGTATCATTAAAAAGGAGAATGCATATGCTAAACTTTAGAATGATTGGTACAAAAAATATGAAGAATGCAAATATGACAAATTTTTGTACGATAAACCTTATAATGACATGCAACAAAAGATCAAACGGTTGCAAGCTCCGTTTAGAGATCAAAAGGGTAAAAGTAAGGATACTCCATATGTATCAGATACCCTTGATCTTTTGCCTCAGAAACTTGAAAATGAGAATGTAGAATTAGACTGCATACAAGAACCTGTTTGACTCTATCAATGTGATACGGGCTCAAACCAAAACAATAATTGACTCACTGCAAACCAAATTACCAAAACGATTTATGAAAATGCTAAGCTAAGAGCCTAGTTATTCGATAAGGTTTCTAAACGAAAGGACACCACCAAAGGTATGAGTGTGAATACTTAGTTTTGCAAGCAATCAATTTTGGGAAAATCACCTTCTTCTAGATCAAAACTCTACTTTGTAACTCCTTTTCTAAAATCCTCGGTTCTCCCCAAAGTTGATAAGACAAATGCTTTGTCCAAACCAGTCACTTCAAACTCGGCACCTTCCACACGAGAATCGAAAGGTGTGCAAACTGTTAATGTGATTGCCCCTAGAATCTTTAAGACTAATCCTTCTAAGACCTCTAAGGTAGATAACGTTGTTCCTAACAAACCCGTTAAAGCAAACATTAGGATAAAACTGATCATTGTTTCACAACCTCATGTCATCACTAAGAATGAGGTAAATTCCAAAACAAATAGTTTCTCTCCTAAAGACGTTAAAAGCACTACTAGGACCAGAATACCATAGCCTAGGAACAATCCTAAGAATGATAGGTCCCTTCTAAGTCTAAAAGTAGTTGGCTCTCGAATAATTTAGAGAAAATAGAAGAAAACCATAGGAATTTACAATCCCCTTCGAATTAGAAACATATGTCATCTGAATGTAATAACATTAAGCTTGCTATTCGGAATGCTAAATCTAAAGTTGTTTGTGTTATGTGTAAGCAATGTTTAATTAATGTTAATCATGATGTTTATGTGCTCAACTATGTGAATGACATGAATTCTCGTGCTCTCAATAAGAATGCAAATGTTGAAAATGTTGAAAATCAAAAGAAACATAAGCTAAAAGTCAGGAAACCTAAAAAGTAGGGTCCAAAGAAAGACTTGCTTCACCTAAGCCTAGTACACCTAGATCTTGCCTTAGGTGGTCACCAACTGGAAGAAATTTTAACCTTAAAGGAAAAATAATTACAACCAGTGAATTTGTGTGCCAATCTAACTGCTCTAAAGGTGATAATGCATGTACTTCTAACCCTTAGGAACCAATCAGCAAACGATTTCCAAATTTGACTTTCTTTATGACAGGTTGTCAAAATTGGTTTGATACTCTGCTAATTCTATTGCTTTCTGAGTATAAACTGAAGGACATATAAAATCATGGAGATAATGAATGTGACATTTGATGAGCCTTCAGCAATGGCTTATGTATAATTAAGTACATAACCCGAGCTTCAAATGAAAGGGGAGTGTACGCTTCAGTGCGCTTTACCTTCAAAAGAAGAGAAATCTTCTTGTTTTCAAAACCGTTGAACCCAATTTTTTCAAGAATTTTTTAAAAGGATTTTCAAAATCTTTCAAAATTCAGTGTTCAACACTCCCTCCTCATGCCGCTTTCAAAATTCGAATCATTCTTTATAAGTGGATCATTTTTTTGAGGAGAAGCATCTTTGAAAACCAAGTTTTAATGCTTTTAGACACGTCCTCTCATATATTCTTTTGTGTGTCTAAAACATTTCACAATTGTATATAGTTATCAGAAAAGCAAAATATAAAAACTATAAAACCTATAAAAGAAAAATACAAAATCAAAATTTTTTCAAAAATAACAAAAATAATCTTCTCCGACATGTCTCGTAAATCGATAACATTTGTGCACCTAGAAATGTTGATTAATATTAACACGGATGAATAAATGAAGTTCGAGCGAGAGTTTCAAATGCTTTCAAAATATGTCTCTTCAAATTTTTCTCTACGACTTCTAGGTAAATGTCAGCTTAGGACTCGGACTCCAAAGAAAGGAAAATGTTCATTAATGCACATTTATCTTAAACAACAGGAAGATCATATCTTCTCGATCTTAAGCAATGTCATATAAACATTCAAAGTTTTGAATGCTCAAGAGAAGCACTAAGGAAATGATAATTAATACAATCAATCTGACATCATTTTCTATTGAGCACAATTTTTTAAAGATATTTTCAAAAAGAAATTTTTCAAATTCTTTCAAAATTATGTGCTCAACACACTCCCACTCTAAGCTTTCACTCTATTCTATAATTGAGGGGATTATCATAATTAGTTCATTCTGCATGCACTCCTGTTCTCCTAAGACTTAGGTAGACTCATGTGAATTTCGGATATTAATTTGTTTTTAATTCACTAATAATTCAAAATTTGTCACCTCATATGAAATTTTTGAGGGGGAGAATAGTGATTAAAATGTGATCAATACGGATTAATGACGGATACGATCTTCAATCTAGAGTGCGTTCCCAAACCTCGCATGTGCAAAACTCTATCATAATATGGTGCATATGTGTAGGGGGAGCATTTTGGTAACTCTGGAAACTCTCAATGTGTCTTAAATGATTTCTCAGACACGTTGATTGATTTTTATCAAATGGTTTTATGGATCTTCATGGCAATACCCAAAGACCGACCAACTGTTGTTTCTCAAGGAGTTATAAGGCGGTTAAGGTTAGGTATCTTTGTTCCATGATCCAGCCAGAATCAGAGGGATCTACCCAGGAACACTCCATTAGATAGAGTAGAAGTCCTAGGTATGATTGAAAAAAAGAGTAAAGTGAGAATAGGAATAATGCCGACTGAGTCAGAGCTAGCACTGGAACAATCCCAACAAGGTGTTAGCTATGAAGTCTCGGTTAGCATTGAAGGGGTTTGGTATGTGCTTAATTACACATACCTTTTACCTATTAAAACGAGCCTAAATGACCAAAAACGGACATAAAATGTCAAATATATGCTTGTTTTGCTATTTATGATGTGCAGGTAACGGATATTCACTAAAGGACAAAAACAAAGCCAAAACCGAGCACGAGAATGGAAAGAGCGTGAAAAGTCAAAATTAAAGTCAAAGTTAAAAAGTTAAAGTCAAAGCCAAAGACGTGTGCATGGACCAACCCGTACCCAAGTTAATAGGCCGGGTCAGCCCGTTAATCATCAATCATAAACCTTAAGCTTTTGAGCCCTTATAAAGCCTAAAGTCTAAAACCATATTAACCGGCCCAATCCTAAACCCATTAGCCCAACAAACACTTAACACCATTAGTCCTTGTTTTTTCACCACAAGTCCATAGGGACTAACAAATTAGTCCCTAAACGTTTCACCATTAGTCCCTCATAACCTAACCCCGTTTAACCCTTTACCCCGTATAAACAAATTCCCATATCCCGCCAAAATGTAATTGTTGCACCATCTCTTTCACCCTGCACAAAACCATAGTAAATCCCACTTCATCCTAAAACCCCAAACGAACCCCGCAAACCAACAAATCCACGATTGCAATCCTAGGAGAATTGATTAGATGGGACAAATTCAAGAGCTTGGATTAAATTGAAGAAGCACAAGATGGATTGAAGGGCTCAGATTGAAGTTTGGATATCACTCACACAAGAAACACACCCTGCACCTTAGTTTTTATATAAATAGATTCGGTTTTCATTGTAACAGGGGGTAGTTTTTTAATGTAGTATAGGAGTAGTGTAAAATTTATTTGTAGCATATTTTCAGCTTATTTTACTTATTGTCTTTTACTTATTGTCTTTTACTTTCAAAAGTCTTGTAACCTTTTAATGAATTAATGCAAATTTCAGTTTTTAAGTTTTTACAAATCTGTCTCTTTTAAAGTTTTATGCATTCAAGCTTATTCTTGTTCACAAGTCATTTCTATAAGCTCTTGTAAGCTTATAGAACCTGTTATACTCATATAAACTTATCCAATTGCTTTTGTGAGTTTTTACTGTTTCATTAAGCAAGTTTGTGGTTTTTTTTAGCTTTTAGATGATAAGCCTAACTTGGAAGGGCTTATGGGTTTACCAGCTTGTTTTTAAACAAGCTGGAGCTTGTTGAATGGCTCTAAGAGCATGTTGATTCCTTGTTTTTTGCAAGGGACCAAAGTAAGTTAAAAATTTCCTTTTATAGCTCAATTTTCTGGTTTAGCTTATTCTACTACTTATTAATCTGCTTAATCTTACTTATTGTTGCTTATTTCTGTTTTATATTGCTTATTATTGCTTTACATAGATTGCTTATTGTTTTTATGTCATTAGTCTTAGACTTCTCTATAATCTATTTGAATTTAGCTTAAACTGCTTATTAAGATTGCTACTTGTTGAATGCTTATTAGTTTTGAGAAAGTGCTTAAATGTCCTTAAATAGGATTATGCTTATCTGGTTTTAACTTTTCACTCTTTAAAATCTGTTATGTTAGCTTAAAATGAGTTTTTCAAAATCTAAAGGAGTGTTTGGCATAGCAGCACTAACTGATGTTAGTACTGCTAGTCAGCCTTTTGGCTCTTAAACCAAATTTGATTAGCTTAAAATAGGACTTAGTAACAGCTTTTATAAGTTTTTAAAGTCTAAAACTCATTTTCATGGTCTTTTGCATAAATGGTTTAAAATTGTGATGTTGTTGCTCATTTAAAAATGCTTATAGCTTAGATTTTATAAAATGCACTTTATTTATACTTTTTATGCTTCATGTAAGTCTTAAAATGCATTAGAATAAAGTAGTATAGGTTTGCATTTGTTGTCTCAACTTTGCCAAAAATCTGTTAAGTTCAGTTTGTAGTTCAGGTAGTATGCAAGTTTTAACAGTCTCCAAGCCTTTTTTTTATTGTCAAATTTAGATAAACTTAAGTGTGTTTTAGCTTATGATTTTTCTTGCACAATTTCATTAGAGTATAGGTTAGATATGTTTGAGCTTATGTTAGTTTTATAAGCTCATTTACTAGCTAAAAATGTAGGCTGCAAGTAGCTTATTTAGTTTTTACCAAATTTAAAAAAATCAAAAATCTAGCTTAACAACCCTTTTTAAATGCTTTTATATTAGCTTAAATGTTTTTCAAAATGCTTAGATTTTGCTTTTTCTTATTCTCACTAGTACTAGCTTTATATGTTTTCACTTTTTAGCCTTTAGCCCCTTAAATATAGCTTAGAAAGTAGCTTGTTAGCTTGCTTGTCTATTTTTAATGCATTTTGTCTTAGTGCTTTTCAGTCCCTTTCAGCTTATTTTCTTTGCTTATTTTTAATCCTATTTGCTTATTAGGTTTAGGGCTTCATCTGTTTTAAGCTTATTTGCCTTTTTCATTTTCTTATTGTGTTTAAAAAAGCTAAACAGTTTAGCTTTTATGTAACTTAGTTAAAAAAGCCAATCTGTCAGTTTAAGTTAGCTTATTTCTAGCTTATTTCAAGTTTTAATAAAAGTTCCTTTTTTAAAGCTTTCCATTTTTGCTTATTTTATAACTTTTTAAAAAGAAAACCAAAAAAATGTTTTATAAAAAAGAGAGGTCACAGGGGTCGAACCTGTGACCTCCCCTTCACACACCCAACACCTTAACACCACACTCCACTACCAACTGTCCTTGGGACTTTTTCGTTTATACCTTGCATTATTTATTACTTAACCCTTTATTAGCAGTTTTTTTTATCCGAGCTTTTTAGTTTTTTACCAGCTTATTCGTTCAGCCAATTTTCCAGCTTTTATTTTTCTTAAATTCCAAATAGCTTAAAGTAATTTTTGTAATTTTTTCAGAATTTTGAAAATTAGTTTAGTATTTTTAATTAATTTTTTAGATTAAATCAGTTTTTAATTCATAATAAAAAATATAAAAGTAAAAAAAATATAATTCTTTTTTCTCAAATTTTCTTTTATCATTTAGGACATTTAAAAATTAAATTTGCATTTGTAGGGTTAAAATTTGGAGATTTAGGTTTTTAAAGCTCGAGTTTTGATCCCGTTATCGTTTTTCGTGTTTTAACTTTAATTGCTTTCGTTTTTAGCTTGATTTTAGTTGATTTTGCATACTAATTGTAGAAATAGAATCAAAAAATTATTCAATCATTCAATCACGTGATCACAAACTTAATCACGATTCTCAATTCACGCCTCATCGGGAAACGACTCAGGAAGATTTTGGATTTTACTTTGGTCAAAAGTAATCTCTTAGAAGCCTTACGGAATACTTACTCTCTCTTATCATTTGATATTTTGATTTTAATTATATATATTTATATGTATGTAAAGTTATATATAAGTGTAATTAAGTTTGAGGAATCAGGGTTGAAGAATGAAAAAGAATTGTACGGATAAAGGGTGTAAAGAAAGAAGCCATCCATACAACCTTTGGCAGAAATCGGGTCAATGCATAATCTATCGGTAATCACAAAGATGATTATGGTATTGAAGAAAAGTTATCATGGACCCAGTGATGCAATGCATAACCCTCCCTAGCCACTCAAGGTCTCTTAAAAGACACTTGTTTCAATTCTCACGAAGATCAACATGTTTCTATCGACTTTCTCATTCCAAGATCGTTGATATTAAAAAGATGGCCGTCCGCTCCAGCCTCCGATTACCAGATAACAAATGTGAACTTATAGAGTCTAGAGCCATCAAGATCTATGAAAAATCTCATTAGGACACATTCCATGACAAACACTTGTTGAACATTATCAAGTTCACAAGCTGTTATCAAGAGTCCTACGCATTATCCTTGTGATAATTTCCAGAACATCAGAGTGATACTTTTTAGTATTCACAGTGACGATGGAAATCCATCAAGAGTCAACATCAAACAGCTCTGCGGTAGGTGGCTTGCAAGATTCTATATGAATCAAGCTTGTGTCAACTGGATATCGATTTTGGTCCAGTATATGAATTGTCGACTCAATCAGAAAGATAGTAACTATCTGATTCACTCTTACCATGTTGTTTGCTTTGAGAAGCTTCGGTAATGAGAACAACTAGTGTAGCTGTAAAACCCTGTCAAGGAGATTCTTTTGAATTCTACCTGATCACAGGCAGTATTTATACTGATTAATAGGGAACTATGGTTATTATAACCATATTCGACGAAGTGACAAAGACACTCTCATCCATATATGTTTATCACTAACCTATACTTGCAGGTTTCCCGACGATAGCAGCTTCTAGTCCATGTCAAGTCAAGATTCAACACCTCGTGCTTAATCGACAAAGATAAATACATGATGAAAGCTCAAGCACATGTGTCAATGTCTTCCACAATCTCTGATGTACAAGACTCCCTAAAAGGAACATTTTTGACAAGATTTCCGAACAATAACAAAGATAAATCTCACAAATGGATCAAGTACCACTCCTACCATGATGTGGTACAAGTAATCATGTTAAAGAAAATGTTGAGGGAGATTTTTAGCAAGCTTTCAAGACCTTGAGCATGAGGGTGGAGACAAAAGATCGTAAGGCGGCATAAAGAGTCAAGGATAAAGATTTAAAGATCTCAATAGTCAAGACAAATCAAGGCCAAAGACCATGATATCAGTATTTTGTTAAAGAATATGAAGTTAAAGATCAAGATCCATGATCACAAGCATGTAAAAGGAACTTCAAAATAATTCCCAAGACAACAAGGTTCCAAGACTCAAGACGTCACCATAAGTGAAGCCTTATATGCAATGACCACCCCTTAGGGGGAGATTGTTAGACCAAGTTTTATGTAAAGTGATTTTCATTTTAGATTCCTGAACCTTATATTGGTCTAGTGAATCTTCTCGGGAATTCAAAAAGCTAATTGGGCCTAGTTACGGGCTTTAAAGCCCATTAGATATCAAGCCCAGCCTTAAAAGCCCACTTAAACCCAAGGCTGGCCCAAGTACATTACTATATAAAACCCTCTCCTCATGTGGAGAGGGTGTTGCTCATTTTTACTTTCATTTTAATGTGTAACCATTTTCTTTGTTATTTCTCTCTCTAAACTCATCTCTCTCTCTCTAGAACTACAAGCAAATTCACGTGTCTTGTGTGTGAAGTGATAAGTTAACATATTTGGTGTGATGTAGTCAAGTATTGTTAGATCACATACTCCTTTTTGACGTATATTTCCCATTATAGAAGTAAACAGAACAATGAAGTTCAGTTTGAAATTGATATCAGCCTCCCCGGATTTACGTATCCTCGTCTTAACATCTGCGGGCTTAATTTCCTTATCATCCCCATACTGTTGCGTCCAACTACGCACCATCTGATCATCTCTATTTGGGTTTCCTTCTAGAACATCAAATCCTTCGTTTTTAAGACCTAAGATCTCCCCTATCATGTCCTTTGTAAGTACGATAGAACATTTAGACAACTTAATTTCCATCTTATTATCGTTAAAATTATCAACCATGTACAACCCAAGTTTTGATAGAATCCTGTCAACATTGAAATCAACCATGCCTCCAAATCTAATTTCTTCCAAACAAGCTTTCTGGTTTGGTTTAAGCTGCAATATGCATAATGCTCTAGGGCTAGACCTAGTTTGTAAGACACCAGATGGATTGTTTATATAGGGTTGTTGAGTTTTTGTGTTTCCTTGTTTCTGTTTTTTCCCACCCGTAGTTTTACCACTAGCTGTCTTCTTTTTTTCTTTTGACATACTTGTTTCCCTTGATTTTTATCTTCCTTGTATCTCGCCTTTTCCTGCTGTAATTCAATGAGATATAACATGATTGTACCAAAATAAAAATTTAAGCAACAATATGGATTTAATTTTGTTAGAATTAATGTAACAAATATAATACATGTTTTCTATATGATTAATGAATAATTTGTATTCGCAATTATCTCATTAATAATGAAAACATGTATGCACAAACTCTTACCTTTGTTACCAGAAGCCACTGTTTTAGCATGGTCTGAATCATATACTTCTTTATCTTTGTTCCTTCCACTTCTTCTTAAACCTTTAAATTAATACATAACCATGTATTAGCTTTAACATTATCTTCAACTACAAATTTACATCAATAACAATATTGACACACACCTTTCATTAGTGTTATTATACATATCTACAAACTTTAGTTACAACTACACTTTTAACTAATCCCAAGTCTAATTTCTTGTATGAACTACATTTAAAACCTACTTACCAAACACACCTTAATTAATACTATCAAATACATCGTAATTAGCTACCCAATCACCTATGTTTATTACTGCCTCATAGCCATTTCCATTGAATTCCGTGTTCCTTATACCCTAATCAAAACAACCTTACTTAACACAGTTTAACATCTCGCAATAATGATTCATATCCAAACATACCTTAATTATCACCATACAAACACCAATGTTTATTACTCTACTACATTTGTAACACCCCCATTTTTGGATTGCGCAGTAGAAATTACAATGGGTGTTACTAAATAACACAATACACCAAGATAATAGAAAATGACCCAAATGAGATGTTTTACAAATATGTGTTCCATTATTTAATCAGAGAAAATGCGTTTAGGTCCCCACAGGAATCATAACCACAACCATTACAACATTTGAAAGACAAATGTTTCAAATTAAAGACATTGTTTTAAAACACATTAAGACATTGTTTTTGAAAGATAAGGAACACATAAGTAGTCTTTCACCAATCAATCACACTCAGCGCTTACCATCCATCTGCAATCGTGCCTTCATCCTGGATACCTGGGAGTAAAACATGTTTAAAAAACGCCACAAAATTGTTGAGTGAAATCATAGAGTTTAAAACAAACAATAAGCAATAATCTTTTTAACACATAATTATTTCCGGGATAACATTGCAAAAGAATACAATTCTAAGTCTATAAATTAGGGTGTGGTGGGGTGGGTAGGAGGGGGAATACTAACCCTATATAGATAATAAATCTAACATCTCATTTTCACGTCAATAAGCCATGACACAGAACGTTAAAAATACATATATCCTTCATATGTTAAATGTGCCCCACGAATTAAGGTATTATTTTGGTCAATACCTACACTTCAAAATACAAAACTCCGTTGAACAGGGTGTTCACAAGGATTCAGACCCCGGATTGAGGATTGTCAAACCTCAATAGATTTATTTAAAGCCTTAAAGCGTATCACCTCGCAAGGTAATTTAACGGTTCATAAAAAAAGCCGCCACTTTAACAATAGCTACTATACAGAAACATTCTCATAATCGGGTCCAGCATACCATAAAATCATATGTGTTTGATTTATAAAACAAACATGTATCCTCCTCACGGGTTTATAAAACAATCAGAAGATTTAAAAGCGAGGCTATGAACTTACTTTAATCAAAGATTTCAATTCAATCAAATCAACAAGTGCAAATAACTTCACGTCTCAACCGTGACCTATATAATACATATATAGCGGTACGTGACTAAAAGTAAAATAATTCATATAATGCATACTTGTGTATGTGTGTGTATATATGATAATATAATATATATCTATATATATAAATAATATGAAAGAGTATCTATAACAATTGATTAAGTATAGTACAATCAAAATACTAACAATCTCCAAGTCGATGCAAAACATTTTACTTAAACGCACCACAAAGACAACAATTAAATATGCGATACGCTTCGTTTACCATAAAGTTTTCTATATTTTTAAAAAGTTGCCGAAATGTACGGATAATATAAATTCCGAACTACATATTTCATCATTAATTTAACTAACAGTATGAACCCTTTGCTCAATAAACCACATTTCAAAGTATACGCAAGTTTGACTTTCCAAAGTCCCCCCCCAGACTTCGTAGTAGACTTTTTACACCAAAAATTACCAATCTTAATTTGGCCGTAAAACGTTCGTTATTAAGAGTTACCCGACGAGCCACCTAGCAAAACGTAGCTAAAGGCGAACTCTATCACTTTTCATTATCAAAATTAACTTTCAAAAATTTCTTGACACTCTACGGGGCGGTCAAACTTTCTGGTCAAACTTAACGAGTACAAAACCCCTTAAAATGATATTTTTGACTTAAAACAACCATCAAAACATGTTTAACTAGCCTATTTATATATACTAAAACCATCAAACTTCAATCAATAATCAAATATACTTTCAATAATTATTCCGCACTTGAATCCTATAGCACATAAGATATAACTCGCAATATCGTCAAATTAATCACACAAGAATGTAACTAGAATACTCACAAAGCTATAAGAAAATTTTGTTTTGGCTTCCCCTTGTGGTTAGAGTTCGGACGCAACCCAACAACCAAAACCAAAACCTTTTTCAACAAACTAACCTCCCAATAACACTTATCCAACAACTATAAACACTCCTTTTAGATCAAAACCACATGAACTCAACCCAATTTCTACTTCACAAAATACCCTTTGCACGTGTAAATTTCTTAGTGGGATATGTAGGTAATGATACAAGGATTAAGAACATGTAATTAGATCGTATTGCATGTTAGAAAATCAAAATGTTTGGTGTGTGTATGGCCGGTCGTGGAGTGAGCAAGAGAGATAAAGGAAAACAATTTTGGTAAAAGAAAAATAATGGAAGTATTACTTCCTTATATAGGGTGATAGTTTGGGAGTTTAACACAAATAGTCCATCCTTCTTTATTAGTCCTTCAAATTAAGTACAAAGGTGGTTTCTTTTGTTTTATAGTCGGCCAAAAAGCTCGGGTCACACCACATTCGTAAATATTTTTATTCCGTCCCACTAAATTTATTTTAAAACATTTAATAAAATGTTAAATCACGTAAGCCTCGATTCTTGACACGCTTTTTACAAAAAACACGAGGAAAAGCCATAAAATACAAAAATAAATAATCACGCTATCGGAGCGACAATATAATTTTTTCTAACTTTCCCAAACGTTAAAAACAAATAAAAACTCAATCACGGCTTGTAATTTCCAAATAAATGTAAATTTTTACCAAACCTTATATAACATAAACGACTAAAATCAATTACGTAGTAAAATAATTATCATAGCTCGAGATAAATGTTGGCCCAAAACTCGGGTTGTTACATTCTCCCCTCCTTTAGGGAGCGCCATCCCGGTGCTCAATTTGACTTATCCGCTCTTCGTCGCTTCATCATTACTCGTAAAGAGATGAGGGTACTTATTCTTAATCTGATCCTCATGTTCCCAAGTAAATTTTGGACCACTTTGCGAATTCCAACGAACTTTAACGATAGGTATCCGATTTTGCTTATGCCGCTTAACCTCTCAGTCTATGATTTATACCGGCTCTTCAATAAACTGCAACTTATTATCAAGTTGAATCTCGTTAAGTAGGATAATGAGATTTTCATTCGCTAGACACTTTTTAAGATTGGAAACATGAAAAGTACTATGAATCCCTTTCAACTCTTCAGGTAGTTCCAATGTGTAAGCCACAGGACCGACTCTAGCTAGAATCTTGAATGGTCTGATGTAACGTGGACTCAACTTTCTGCGCTTTCCAAAATGCACAGCCCCCTTCCATGGCGATACCTTGAGCAGTACCATATCACCCACTTTAAATTCCAACGGCTTAGATGTTCTATCTGCGTAGATTTTCTGATGACTACGGGCAGTCAACAAGCGGTTCTTAATTTGAACAATCTTCTCGGTCGTTTCACGAATCATTTCCGGATAAGTGAGTTAGCTATATCCAACCTCACTCTAGCAAACAGGTGATCTACATTTCTGTTCGTACAAAGCCTCATATGGTGCAGCCTTAATACTCGCGTGATAACTATTATTGTAAGAGAACTCGACCAATGGCAGATGTCGATCCCAACTATTTCTAAAGTCAATCACACAGGCACGCAACATATCTTCAAGCATTTGTATAGTCCTTTCGCTTTGACCATCCGTTTGAGGGTGGTAAGCGGTACTCATATCCAAATTTGTCCCTAACGACTTCTAAAGCGATCTCCAGAATCTAGACGTAAAATGACTGTCTCGATCTGAAATGATCAAAATAGGAACACCATGTCTACACATAATTTCCTTTAAATAAAGTTGCGTGAGTTTCTCCATAGTATCAGTCTTCTTCGTCGGTAAGAAATGAGCTGATTTGGTCAATCAATCAACAATGACCCATATTGTATCATACCCACTCGGAGTTCTAGGCAGTCCACTAACAAAATCCATAGTGATCCTTTCCCATTTCCAAACAGGAATCTCAGGTTGTTGCAGCAACCCAGATGGTTTCTGATGCTCAGCTTTAACCTTCGCACAAGTCAGACACTTTCTAACATACGTGGCAATATCAACTTTCATATTTGGCCACCAATACAACAAAATCCCTCAATCCCTCAATCCACCAAATCGCGGAAACAAAACATGATTTCTAAAACAACGCGTTCCATCGGGGCGAAACTCGAATATTTGCTTAATCAATCTCCCCAAATTTTTGGCCTTCACATTCTTCTTCTTCATCGCTTCCTTTTGAGATGCAAGGATTTGCTTAGGTAGATCATTATGAATAGTCATCATCAAAGCTCAAACACGTAATGTCTTAATCCTTTCCTTACGACTCAAGGCGTCAGCTACAACATTCGCTTTTCCAGGATGATAACGAATCTCATAATCATAATCACTTAATAACTCAATCCAGTGACGTTGTCTCAAGGTAAGCTCTTTCTAATTCAGAATGTATTGTAGGCTCTTATGATCGGTGAAAACCACACACTTCGTTCCATACAAATAATGTCTCCACAACCTAAGAGCAAAAACAACGGCTCCCAACTCTAAATCATGAGTAGTGTAATTCTCTTCGTGAGTCTTCAATTGTCGGGAAGCATACGCTATCACCTTTTCCCGTTGCATCAACACGGCTCCATAACCCTTAAGTGACGCATCGTAATAAACCATGAAATCTTCCATTCCTTCGGGCAACGCTAAAATCGGTGCACCACACAACTTTTGTTTCAGCAACTAGAATGCTTTGTCTTCTTCCTTACCCCATTCGTATTTCTTATCTTTCTGAGTCAATTTGGTGAGTAGCTTAGAAATCAAAGAAAAACCTTCAATAAACCTCTGATAGTATCCATCCAATCCTAAAAATTGTCTCACTTCAGTCGGCGTCGTCAGTGCAGCCCAATTCCTAATGGCTTCGATCTTTGCAGGATCAACATGAACACCATTACGATCAATCACGTGACCAAGGAATTGTATCGTATCCAACCAAAAGTCACACTTAGAAAACTTGGCGTACAATCTATCCTTCTTAAGTAAGTCCAACATAATCTTTAAATGCTTTCCATGCTCTTCTTTGTCCTTAGAATAAACCAAAATATCATCGATGAACACAATGACGAACTTATCAAGATATGGCTTGCATACTCGGTTCATCAAGTCTATAAACATAGCAGGCGCATTGGTCAATCTAAATGTCATTACTTGGAACTCAAAGTGACCATACCGAGTTCTAAATGCGGTAATTGGAATGTCCTCTCCTTTAATGTGAAGCTGGTGATATCCTGATCACAGATCGATCTTAGAATACATGCTCGAACCTTGAGTTGATCAAATAAATAGTCTATTCTTGGGAGAGGATAATGATTCTTGACAATCAACTTGTTCAATTTGCGGTAATCAATACACATTCAAAAAGACCCATCTTTATTTTTCACGAACAACACCGGTGCTCCCTACGGTGATGAACTCGGACGAATAAATCCTTTCTCCAACAGCTCTCGCAATTGCTCTGACAACTCTCTCATCTTAGAAGGTGCCAAACGATACAGTGCATGTGCAACAGGTGCAGCCCCCGGTACCATATCAATTTGAAATTCTACTTGCCTCGGCGGTGGTAGTCCTGGAAAATCATCAGGAAACACCTCAGGAAAGTCACGAATTACATGCACGTCTTCCAATCGCTTCTCCTTCAGTTTGTGCTCAGTTACATGTGCCAAAAACAAATGACAACCGCGTTCGACATACCTATGGGCTTTAATACAAGATATGACCTTTAGTCGGGACATACCTTTGTCACTTCGATTGTCAACGTCTTGTTCCGTAAGGTATACGAACAACCTTCTTACCACAAACGATAACGGCATCGTGCTTGACAAGCCAATCCATACCAATTATAACGCCGAACGTACCAAGCTCAATCGGCATGAGATCGATTTCAAAAAGATGGTTCACTAAATTAAAAGTGCAACCTTTTAAAATAGTGTTCGTACTAACCATCCTTCCATCGGCTAACTCTACCTCGTAACTTGTATCTATTTTAACTGGATCGATATCAAGCATGGAACTAAATCTAGTGCCCACAAAACTCCTATCGGAACCCGAATCAAATAAAACAGAAGCATAACGGTTATTGAGTAGAAACGTACCCGTAACCCTATTCAGACCATGCGGCTCAGCATCCTTAATCGCATAAGCTCGGCTATAAACTTCTCCTACTTCCTATTGCTTGACCTCCTTTGGGCATCGATTCCTCGTATGACCTTGCTCACCACAATCATAAAAAGTCCAAATGGGCTGAGCGTTTGCACCCGTGGAAACATTCTTTTCCTTGCAATACCTCGCTTTATGCCCAATCTTTCCACACTTGTGGCACTTGAACATACATTGACCAACATGGCGAGTAAAACAACGTTCACATACAGGAAGTGATCCAGAAGGCACCTATCCCTCATTCGGAGCAGTAGTCATAGCTCACGCGTTCCCTTGCTTTTGATTATTCTATGAAGATTGGCGTGAGGTATCCTTGTGGTTACTCTTACCACTACTGCTCCCACTTTGAAAGTTCTCCCACTTTCGCTTATTTCCTTCAAGAATCCTTTCATTCATAGCTTGCAACTTTTGTTCCATCAACTTATGTGCCATACGCACAACTTCATTCAAATTGGTAGGCTTAAAAGAAGTAACTTCGCCCTTGATGTTATCAGACAATCCTCGGATGTAAGCCTCAATTTTTGCACTTTTTGGCTCGACCATTCTTGGACACATTAAAGCTAACTCATTAAATCTTTGAGTATAAGCCACCATGTTATACTCCTTGACCTTCAGGTTCCACAACTCGTTTTCCATTATTTGTAGTTCTTCAGCAGGACAAAACTCCGCTGTCATTAATTTCTTCATCTCAATCCACCCCATTTGGTTAGCAACATCTATACCTAAAATTGCGACTTTAGAGTTCCACCAAGTCAGTGCAGGTCCACGTAGTGTAGCAGCAGCAAACTTAACTTTCTTATCTTCCGCACACTCGCTTATCCCAAAAGTCATTTCCTTTTTCTCAAACCATCTCCTAAGCTCAACAGCTCTTTCGGCACCACAAAAATTATTAGGGTTACACTTCATGAATCTGACAAAAGTGCATTCTCGAACAACAGGTGCGGTAACTTGACCCCTAGCTTGTCCAGATCCACTAGCATTATTCTCGGCATTCGCTTGTCTTGCCCGCTCAGCAACAATAGCGGCATCGATACTTTCTTTGATCATTCGCCGAACGGCAGCTTGAATCAAAGGTGCAGACTTTGGAGGCATGATTCTGTCACGTCACACATAAAACAACTTGATAAGCATTCATAACATGATATACTCATAACATGGTACAAAGAAAAATCAATCACAACCACAGTCACACAACATCAAGTAGTAATCAAAAGATAGTCATTCATTATTCATCACAGAAGACTTAATACATAGTTGCATTGGGTCACAAAATGATACAAATCGTTACAACCAATAGCATCAAGTCTACTAACTAAGGATTCAGTTTAGTGATTACACAATAAAGATACTACTAATGAAACTAAACTACTAAGAATCACGAGGGGATCCCTGTGGCTCAGGTGATGGACTCTCATCATCTTCAACCGGAACCTCGATAGCCTCATTCGGTCTTTCTTCAAACATAAATCCCCTACGAATCATCTCTCGGTAAAACTCATAAGCTTGAACTCTAGTCCAATAGAGATCTCTCTTGACTCGTTCTTTCTGCATACTAAGAAGTGTGTTGCTAAACCTTGCTTCTTCCAGTTCCTTCTTCAACTTCTTACATTCAGCTCTTTCTTCAGCATTACCAAGCTTTCTAACCAGATTTTCCATTGCAGCCGCTCCTTCTTCCACACTAGATCGCACTTCATTACCCAAATCCAAAATCAGCTTACCATAATACTTATCTTTTGCTTTCTCTTTCTTCTTGACCAATGCATGGACCGTCTCGCAACCACACCCTCGTCTTGAAAGAGAAGCAATCCGACCAAAAAGAGAGTCAATGTCCCTCCTTATGAAGCCAGGTAGTAATCTATCACCATCCTCTCAAAGGAAAGTGGCAGTAGACGACTCACCTACCTCATGGACACTAGCAGGAACAGTCTCATCCTTGGGCTCGACTGTGTCCTCAACCTCAATCACATCTTCAGACTCTGAATCAGAAGTAAGTGGCGGTGGGTTAAGAGGATCCGCCTCTTCATAAGGAAATGTTAACTCTGACTCATTCTTATTTTCTTCGTCATGTATATCCATATCTTCTTCTTCTTGAGGTTCTTCTTCTTCATCAAATTCTTCCTCTTCCGGGTCCTCGTCTTCATCCACTAAGGCAGGCTCAGGATTAACAGGAACAACATCGGGTTGATTCGGCTCAACTACGGGTAAATCATTCACATGATCGGGAGGAATTATGTTTGCCATGATAATATAGAAAATATCATATAATACTTATTCAATAGTGTTCCAATAAGAATACTATTATCCAAAATAACAGTTCGCATAAATGCGCAATAAACAAAAATTCATAATTTGTGGCATTCTCGTTCAATAGATATCTCAAATATACTTCAAACATATATAATAATAATTATTATATAATCACATAACAATTTATGCATATAATACATGCATAAATATATCAATACATAACAATTCATGCATACAACACATGCATAAACATTCCTTCTCTTTCTATATGTATCCAATGGCAACGAGGAATCTTGGCGTGCGTATAGAAGCATTATAGTTTAGGTTTTCAAAAACTCGACCTAGTTCTCTATAACCTTAGGCTCTTGATACCACTCTGTAACACCCCTATTTTTAGATTGCGTAACGGAAATTACAATGTGTGTTACTAAATAGCACAAAACACCAAGATAATAGAAAATGACCCAAATGAGACATTTTACAAACATGTGTTCCATTATTTAATTAGAGAAAATGCGTTTAGGTCCCCACAGGAATCGTAACCACAACCATTACAACATTTGAAAGAAAAATGTTTTAAATTAAAGACATTGTTTTAAAACACATTAAGACATTGTTTTTGAAAGACAAGGAAGACACAAGTAGTCTTTCACCAAATCATCACACGCACGACACCTCCATGCCATCATTGCCTTCATCCTTGGTTACCTGGGATAAAATATGTTTAAAACGTCAACAAAATTGTTGAGTGAAATTCATAAAGTTTAAAATAATCAATAAGTAATAATCTTTGAACACATAATTAGTTCTCGGGAAAACATTGCAACGAATACAATGTATAACATCTTTTTTCCTTCATGCAATAAGCTCATGACACCGAACATTAACAATACATATATCCTTTCATATGTCAATTTGCTCCAGAACAAGGTATTATTGTCATATACCTACTACTTCTAAATACAAAACGTTCGTTTGAGAGGGTGGTCACAAGGATTCAGACCCCGGACGGGGTTGTCAAACCTAATAGATCTATTTAATGCATTAGCGTTCACCTCGCAAGGTAATTAACGGTTCATGATATAAGGGACTTCGACAATAGCTACTTATGCAGAAACATTCTCATAATCGGGTCCAGCATACCGTAAAATCATATGTGTTCGATTTATAAACAACATTTAAACCCCTCGCGGTTAATAAAAGTAATCAATAAATTTTAAAATGGCGAGCTATGAACTCATCTTAAGCAAAAGAATCCAATTCAATCAAATCAACACGTGCAAATAACTTCATGTCTCAACCGCGACCTATATAATACAGATATAGCGGTACGTAACTAAAAGTAAAATAATTCATATAATGCATACTCGTATATATATTTATATATATATTATGTATATACAACCATATACTAAAATCTCCAAGTGCGACGCAAAACATTTTACTTCGACGCACCCACAAATGTACAACAATTACAAATGCGTTACGCTTCGTTTACCATAAAGTTTCTATTTATAGAAAGTTGTCGAAAGTAAAGATAATATAATCCGAACTTTATATATTTCATCATTAATTAACTAACATTACGAACCCTTTACTCATTAAAAACCATATTCAAAGTATACGCAAGTTTGACTTTCAAAAGTCAAACTTTGTAGTTGACTTTTTACACCAAAAATTATCAATCTTAATTTGGCCGTAAAACGTTCGTTATTAAGAGTTACGCTACGAGCCACCTAGCGAAACGTAGCTAAAGGCGAACTTTATCACTTTTCATCATCAAAATTAACTTTCAAAAATTTCTCTACAAGCTACGGGGAGGTCAAACTTGACGAGTACAAAACCCCTTAAAATGACATTTTTGACTTAAAACAACCATCAAAACATGTTTAACTGGCCTATTTATACATATTAAAACCATCAAACTTCAATAAATAATCAAATATACATCCAATAATTTTTCCGTACTTGAATCCTATAGCACCTAATATATAACACGCAACATCGTCAAATTAATCACACAAGAATGTAACTAGAATACTCAAAGCTATAAGAAAATTTTGTTTTGGCTTCCCCTTGTGGTTAGAGTTCGGACGCAACCTACGTGGGAACGTGAAGATCAGATGAAATTGAAGTTCCCGCATTTGTTTAGTGATGTTAGTAGTTGAATTTCAGGGACGAAATTATTTTAAGGGGGTAGAATGTAACCTTTGCCCTTTTTGTGTTCTGAATATTTCATTTATAGTTCTTTGACTATTTGACTTTTGTCAGTTTATCCAGATTTTTGTACCGTGTTGACGGTGGTGATTTTATGAGTATTGTGAAGAATTGTGGTTTATTGTGATTAATAATCCCTTTTGGAAGGTATTATTGTGTTATTTATATTTCGGGTGGTTTGACCCGTGAATTTTGAGAAATGCCGAAAAACAAGTCTGACACGTCCGTTAATGTCTAAATGAGTTTTGAAAGGGTTTAAAGTGAAAATATGTCGTGCGAATACTCTAGGTTAATGGAAAAGTATTTATAAAGTGAATAAAAATGCTAATTAACTTTCGGGTAAATTTTACTGTTGAGTTTTATGAGTATTTAAGTGATCCCGACACAAAAAGAAAGACCCGACACCCCCTAGGATGCCATAGCCGGTCAAGAAGTCAAGAGGGGACATGGTGGCTTAATTTTAGCTAACTTGTCTAGACTTGGTACATAATATGCTTTCTTATCCCATAATCCTTATCATTTCATTTTAAAAAAACACACACACACAAGTGAGTATTTGTGTTCGTCCGCCCTCACCAACAACAATCCACCATAAATTTTCCAACTTTGATCGAGAACGTGATATTCCGGATTGATACGAGTGTTTGGGTATTCATTTAAACAATGTTTGGGTTATCCGGTTCGTGTCGAAAAATACATTTTTGAAGATTTTCTTGTAAGTTTTCAAATTTAAATTTCGTTTGTCCTTTTAGGTTTATTTTGATGCATAGATGTTAGTTGTACAAGTTGATCATTGTGAAATTGATTTTTGGAAGCGAAATGAATAAAAAGGGTGTGTTTGGTTCGATGGATTAAAAAAGGAAAAGGAGGGTTTTTGTAGTTATGATGTTGTGGTCGTGATGGTTGAATAATATATGATGCTAGAATGCTTATTTTTAATAGTAGCTTGTATAGCTTATTCGGGCTTATTTTTAAGCTATTTCTTAGCTTATTTTGGGCTTATATGCCACGAACCATTCTCAAAATCACTAGGAAAGTGATTTTGATTATTTTTGTGTTATGGCGTATGTTGTGGACTATTTTTGAGGCTTATGGTAGTAACCAAATGCGATACGTAGCTTACTAGCTTATTTTTAAGCTTAATATACGTATTTTTGAGCATATGGGCTCACGACCCAATAAGTCTATTTAAGCTGTGGCTTAATGGGAGGGCTTATTGTGGTCCGGATTATTTTCTACATATAAGTATATACTTGTATATGTAAATGGACCTTGGTTTTGGACTCGGATCGTATTTTAGACTTATAAATGTCTTAATGGACCCTTGTTGGGTCTTAAAGCCCAATAAGCGATATTTAGTCGTTGTGAGAGTTTTGTCGGACTTTTGAAAGGGGAAATGTATTTACGACGTGATATTGAACGGTATTTTGGGAAAAACGTTTTAGTAAACGTCAAAGATTGAGAATTTAGAATTTTGTCGAAAAGTGTCGAATTTATGAAAAGTGTTGAAAATAAGGTTTGAAACCTTGGAAAACGTTGTTTGAGCGTACGGGTCATGTCGAAATTTCGTAAAAAAAGTTTATACTTAGATATTTTCCTAAAAACATGATTTTTGATTTTTAAATAATAAAATAGTATTTAATTATTTTATTTATTTATTTAAATTCACTAAAAGACAAAAAATATAATTTTTCTCGAAACTTCTCTAATATATTTATTATGAGTAAACGTTTCATTTTTAACCGTATTATGATTATTTTGAAGTGACTAAGGTTTACCGAATGGACTTGTTGAAATATATTTATAATTATTAATTATAAATATTTATTTATATTACTTATCTATTTTCTCTAAATAGTATAAGTATGTATTATCGGGGAATGAGATTGATATGATTGTGGAAATATGTCGTCAACCATCACACCACTAAATTGTTTTGGGTAATTGTACAACGCGTCTAAACTCTATGCATCAAACGTGAAGATTGTTTTGGAATTGGATGATTAAATTGGGACATTAACTGGACTAGGTCGTGTGCGGGCGTCGTTGCATTTGCTTGTGTGATTGAGATTTGGTTGCTAAAGACTTGCTTGAGGTGAGTTCTCGTAGCCCCACTTTTTACTGGTTTTTCCGTTGGGGGAAAATGATACTCAAATGTGTTTTGAAATATTTTGAATTGATCTGTGCGAAATGTGGTTTTGTTTTTGGGACAAGTTACGTGCTTATGACTGCTATGTGAATATTATATGCTGAATGATTGTTTGGATCGGAGGGGTACGCCTATCCCAGTATTTGTATGATTGTTTGGATCGGATAGGTACGCCTACCCAGTATTTGTGTGATTATTGGAGCGGATGGGTACGCCTACCCAAGTTTGAGTGAGGTCCTGCCCTAATATTAGTGCTCCAGCTGGTAGGCCCTTTAGGTGCGTAAGTGACATATGATTGTTGATTAGCGGTGATGCTAAGGTTGTTTGCATATATTCATTGTCATATAGCACTATTGTCCACTGTTGAAATATTGGCACAACTTTTGGGTTTAAGGTCAAACCTACGAGCTCACCAACATTATTGTTGACGTGTTCGAGTATCATTTTCAGGTAAAGTGAAAGAAGAGTAGTTTGGTGATTGTTATAGCAGACTTAGAAGTATCCTGAGTGGAATTTCGTTTGAAGTCTTGCTTGCTTGTTGTTTGGTTCTAGTAATTGGATGTTTTGGATTAAGTTTGGATTATGGACCCCTGTGAGGGCATTTGAATAATTGTAAGAGATTATGGATTTTAGTTGCAATTTGGGACATCACTCGAGGTTGTTCGAGGTTGATGGTCTTCATAGCACTTGAAGTTTATGCAATGTAGTTTTCTCTATTTTGTATCTTGTGTTATGATTGATCATTATGTTGCATTCTCGAGTTTCCGCCATTGTCGGGGTGTGACACAAAACCAAAACCTTTTTCAACAAACTAACCTCCCAATAACACTTATCCAACAACTATAAACACTCCTTTTAGATCAAAACCACATGAACTCAACCCAATTTCTACTTCACAAAATACCCATTGCATGTGTAAATTTCTTAGTGGGATATGTAGGTAATGATGCAAGGATTAAGAAAATGTAATTAGATTGTATTGCATGTCGGAAAATCAAAGTGTTTGGTGTGTGTGTGTGTGGCTGGTCGTGGAGTGAGAAAGAGAGACAAAGGAAAACAATTTTGGTAAAAGAAAAATAATAGAAGTATTACTTTTTTATATAGGGTGATAGTTTGGGAGTTTAACACAAATGGTCCATCCTTCCTTATTAGTCCTTCAAATTAAATACAAAGGTGGTTTCTTTTGTTTTATAGTCGACCAAAAAGCTCGTGTCACACCACATTCGTAAATATTTTTATTCCGTCCCACTAAATTTATTTTAAAACATTCAATAAAATGTTAACTCGCGTAAACCTCAATTCTTGACACGCTTTTTACAAAAACACGGGGAAAAGCCATAAAATACAAAAATAAAATAATCACGCTCTCGGAGCGACAAAATAAATTTTTCTAACTTTCCTAGACGCAAAAAACAAATAAAAACTCAATCACGGCTTGTAATTTCCCAATAAATAGAAATTTTCACCAAACCTTATATAGCTTAAATGACTAAAATCAATTACGTAGTAAAATAATTATCATAGCTCGGGATTAACGTTGACATGAAACTCGGGTTGTTACAACATTTTAACTTTTTTCACATATAAAAAATCCGGCTGGTATACTAAGAATACTAAATTTTATCAAATTTTAAACCGTAATTCAAACACCTATGTAATTACTTTTTCCTGAAGCATATGAATTTTTTTCTCTCATGTCAACAAAATCATCGTTAGACGCTTCATCATTTACATCAATGTATTTGTCGCCGTTATCTGGTTCGACAACTACTTCCTTTCCGGGCCTCCTTCACTGTTCTTTGAATCTATCAATATCAATAACACAAGGTTTATCATAAGTTATTTTCAACAAACATAAACATAAATGATATTTACACATATCCAAAACACCGTGGGTTTTTAGAATCCAAAACCCTTCTGTTTTTATACATACATATCTAAACACTAGTGTTTTTCACTATCCAAACCTCTTTTTTAGATAGCTGCATCATATATAAACTTTCATAAATGTTAAAATCCAAAACCCCTTTGTTAATGCATTACAGTAAAAAGTTTGTACATTTCATTAAAAAACAGTTTGTACCCGAATCCACTAAAATGTACATCTTAGTTAAAATTATATTTTGTGATGAATTCTAGTTAAAAAGTGTAGTGCATCTCATTATCTTAATGTGCATCTCCGTAACAGTTACCGATCACAATGTATTTTGTTAGTGCATTACATTTAAAGAATGTTAGTACCTATTGTGTTAATGCATTACACTTGATGCAGTAAAATAACAATTTAATATGCAGTAAAAATTTGCACTGTGAACAGTAAAAATATACAATTTAATACAGTAAAATTTATAATATGTTGCAGTAAAATATACAATTTATTGTAGTAAAATATTAATGTGATGACACGTAAAAATATACAATTTAATGCAGAAAAATATACAATTTAATTAGTAATTTTACACTGTGAATGCAGTAAAAATTACAATGTGATGCAAGTAAAAATATACAATTTAATGCAATAAAATTTACACTGTGATACAGTACAATAATACAATTTAATGCAGTTTAATTTACAACTGTGAGCAGTAAAATAACAATTAAATGCAGTAAAATTTACAATGTGACGCTAGTAAAATAAGTACATTTTTGATGCAGTAAAATTTACTACTGTGATGCATTAAAATACACAATTTAATGCAATCAAATTTACAATGAGATGCGGTATTTAGTAACAAAATTAGATAATAACTTTTATTTAAATATTATTTTTATAAAGGTAAAGATGTATTATATAAAAATAAAGTTTATTACAAGAAAAAAGACCAAGAAAGGTACTAAATAGGAACAAACCCCTAAAATAACAAACTGACTGAAGTAATACTAAAAGACATTGACAAGCCCATTCCTATACAAAAATAACCAATAACGCAATAACCTAACTACTAGTGACAATAACCACAATGACAAAATAAAATTAAACATACAAACTAATAATAGCAAAGACTAAAACTCTCACTCAACACTATCCAAAAGCAAAATGAAGATCTCATCATTGCGATCTTGCTGCTTTGGTTTCTTAGATCTTAGCAATGGTAGTTTATAGGGTCCTGGATATGACTTTCGTTCTCTCCACAGACACCACACTACTAGAGTCATGGCTTACATCTCTTCACATACACCACATGTCATTCTCTTGGAAATTCTTCAGCATATACTTCAGTCTATTGGCTTTATCCTTGAAAAAAATCACAGATCTAGAACTTCTTACGTACCAAATCTGAGCACCAATGCTTACTGGAAAAGCAATTTTTGATGTCTTGTTGTTCTTTAACCATCGTTTGTGAGACAAAGAATCCGTGATGACATAAAGCCCATGCGATTCGAATCAATTAAACAACTACATTGGACCCTTCAATATCAGACTTAAATCACTCAAACAGTTTAACATCTGTATATTGAACGCATAAAATGTTAAGGAAACTATAGCATCCATTGCATCATAGTCTTAAATCTAATGCATCATAGTGTAATATCTACTACATCCACTCCTTAAAAGTTCACACACCTATTATTTCATTGTTGTAGTTTTACAAACTCAAATAAAAAAACGCTTTTATGCCATGGCATGCAAATACAGTGCCAGGGATGCCATAGTGCAGGCAAATTGCTCAATCGCTAAATATTGGTTCAGTTTATTTGTTACATGATGTTACTATTGTGTGTGGCGATTACGATCCTAATCCAGCATTACTTGATTGTCATTGTTTAAGAAAAAAAATAACAACAATCATTCTGACCGTATTTAGAAAAACTTGCTCATTAATTAAGTAACAAAAATATATAAGGAAAGCATGTCTCTTTGATCAATACTAGTTGTTGTTGGTGTTAGACCAACCTTTGTACCTTTATCAGGTCCTGTAAATAGATATAAGGAAAGCATGTCTCTTTGACCAATACTAGTTGTTGTTAGTGTCTACAACAGGACATGACCAAAGGGAGTGGTTGTAGAAGCCTGAAACATATTGATGCCCTTTTCAGTTCACTTTTAATAGGATATATATCTAGAATCAATTTATATTGATGCCTTTTTCAGTCCTCTTCCTGCCGAAACATCAACAATTTTAATAATCAAATGGATTAAAACCTACCACAATATTTAGTTTACAAAGCATTCGTGCTCTCAAATTTCGCAGACTAAAAGTACAATTTTGATTTTTATTTGCTATAGCATATGGAACAAAAGTTACTAACACTGGTGAGGGTCTCATTGTGATTTGGCCTCAATAGCTTTGATAACCCAAAATCAGAGATTTTGGCTGTCCATGACTCGTCAAATAGAATGTTATTAGGGTTTATATTACAGTGTATTATACGAGTTTCACACTCTTCGTGAAGATATAAGATACCTCTTGCCACATCCAGTGCTAATCTGACATGTTCTTTCCATCCAGGATGTGTTTTCGAGTCTAAAAGAAGATCTGGCAGTGAACCATTGCTCATAAACTCATAAACAAGTAACTTTGTAGCTCCATGTATGCAGAATCCAAGTAATCGAACCAAGTTCCGGTGATGAGTTTGCGCGATAGCAGTCATTTTATCTAACATGCAGTAGGCAAGTTTGGTCATTTTGTATTGGAATGGGCTTGTCATTGTCCTCTTTTATTTCTAGACAAGTTTGGTCTTTTTAGGGGTTGTCCTAATTAGTACATTTTCTGGTCTATTTTCTTGTAAACAACTTTCATTTTATTTAATACATTTTACCTTTAAAAAAATATTTAAATAACTTTATTATTTACTTTTGGTACAAAACACTGCATCACATTGTAAATTTTAAGCATCACAGTGTAAAGTTTACTGCATTAAATTGTATATATTAATGCATCGCAGTGTAAATTTTACTGCATTAAATTGTATATTTTACTAGCATCACATTGTATATTTTACTGCATTAAATTGTATATTTTACTGCATCAAATTGTAAATTCTACTGCATTAAATTGTATAATTTACTACATCACAGTGTAAATTTTACTGCATTAAATTATATATTTACTTCATTAAATTATATATTTTACTACATCAAATTGTAAATTTTACTACATTAAATTGTATAATTTACTACATCACAGTGTAAATTTTACTGCATTAAATTGTATATTTTACTGCATCACATCGTAAATTTTACCGCATTAAATTATATATTTTACTGCAACATATTGTAAATTTTACCGCATCACAGTGTAAAATTTACAGCATTAAATTGAATATTTTACTGTATCATAGTGTAAAAATTTTATAGTGGAAAAATTTTACTACAAAAAGAAGTATGATGCAGTAAAATATTTTAATGATGTAGTAAATTTAAAATATGATGTAGTAAAATTTACAATGTGATGTAGTAAAATATACAATTTAATGTAGTAAAATTTACAATGTGATGCAGCAAAAAATACACAATTTAGAGCAATAAATTTTACACTGTGATACAGTAAAGTTTACAATGTGATGCAATAATATATACAATTTAATGCAATAAAATTTACAATGTGATACAGTAAAATATGCAATTTAATGCATTTAAATTTACACTGTGATGCAGCAAAATTTAAAATGTGATGCTGTAAAATATATAATTTAATGCATTACAATTTATAATATAGCATATATTTTGGTGTATCATAGGTTAAATATGTAGGATCATCATAGGTAACTATATATACAATTTAATGCAGTA
>BQNB010056505.1:3514-38645 GCA_026074375.1 Tanacetum coccineum | reverse complement strand
TAACGTGCACACCATCAACAAGAAGCAATAGGAAACAAGAATTATAAACTATAATCAATTAGACTCATTGAATATGTCACGCCTTAATTGGTGAATAGGGAAGATCCTCAATCATCAATAAGAAAACAACAAGATCTAATCAACTAATAACAAGTTTCATGCATTCTCAAATAAATACTAGATGAATTAGCCAAGCATACTTAAACAATAGAAATCATAATCAACAAAAGGAATTGAAGACATGAATTAAGATATAAATGATAATTAAACCATTACAAGATATTTATAGATTGAATTAGACCTTCTAAGTTGCTGGAAAAACACCTACTTAAACCTTAGAATCGGACTTAGGGTTAGGGGCTTAATAAAAATGAAGTTATGAGGTTATATTTATAGGAAAAGTTGAGTCGGTTCATTCTGACGGTGTCGGCATTTTTCCCAGACGGCGTCGCCACACTCTAATCACCAACTTGTAGATTTTCTCGTTCTGGTCTCGTGGGTAGTTGAATCGTCAAAATCTGAGTTCGTATGAAAGAGTTATGATTAAAACAATATCTAGTACTCCACGCGCAAATTGAATGGTCATCTTTATCTTGTGACGCCGTCATCCCGTTGAAACTTCTAAGGCTTCATTAAGTCGGTTAAGTCCTGATGCTGTTGCCAAAGTTCTGACGCCATTGCTTTGCAATCTCGACGGCCTCACCAGTATTTCTGATATCGTCTCTAGCCACTATGAGCTCTTTTCATCAACAACTTTGGTGTAGAGTTGTAATCTTGTCCGTTTCTTCTCCAAATGAGCCCAAGTCACTTGTATTTCCCCCAAAAGCTTCCCAAATGCTAAAAATACAAAAAGAAACGATTAAGCACGTATTTTGAGCATATTTGCATTATTTAGGGGGTTAATTGACCCCGAAAAAGTGTATAAATTGACACGTAATCAAATACCCCTACACATGGGATTTGCTTGTCCTTAAAAAATGGCTTTTTTATCTAGATAATAGCAATATCAGGGGCATTTAACTTACTTTTTAAAGATAGTTTATGGCATAACCTTTTAGACCTCGTAATTAAAAGCACATAAAATATATACTAGCACCTTACATAAATGTTTGGATTCTCTCTTTCTCTCGGGTGTATAATGATATATAACAATATGGAAACGAAAAATTAACGCTCATTACATGTCATAGTATATAAATTACCATAAGCTTGATAAATGATCAAACCTCTACCGCTATGGCGTAAGCACCTAGGAATTACTATCAAAGAGGTCTTTAAAGGGTTGTGATGTATGGGTGTAAGTTAAATGGAAACGGATGGATGGGATATATTTAGGTGGATTTGGGTGGTGGTGAGTTAATTAAATACAAGAACACACGTAAAGGCGTTGCTAAGCCAAGACTCGACTAAACTATGACTAAGATATACAAACTTTACAAGTAATATCTTGATATACATGAACATAGCAAATTGGCAGCCCGTATATTTTTTTCTCTTTTTTTTATATACATTTTTTCGATTCTTTTTTTATATACATTTTTTTCGTACACTTTTTTCCTGCCATCTGCTGAAACATAATAATACATGACTTGGGGTTTATAAACACACCCCTACACTTGAGTTTTAGAACTCATAATTACAAACTAACTAATGACCCGAATTAAGATGATCAACATATCATGGAGCATATTACGCACATATGGGGGTAATAAACTGACTTTCTTCCCCATCTCTTCATAACATAAAAACTACCATGAATCCCAATCGTCTCAAAACTGTATACACTAATCACAAGACTCGACTTAGAAACCATGTACTCAAGTAGAAATTAACAGGGTTTATAACAATAATGTATTAAAAGCGAATACAAGGAGGGCTAAGGCGATTTGGGTATAACAATGGGTTAAGGGTGTAAACAATGCTCTTCATTAATAATCTGTAATCCATCAGAAAATTACGAGAATCACGAAAAGGATAGGCTCGGAGGGGTGTACTAGGGGTATCTTGCACTAAAAATGAGTGAGAAGCAAGGGTGTGGAGATAGTTATATGATCGATGTGACCATAATAACAATTACAAGTTTAAAACAGGGTTTATCCTAGTGCCTCTTATCATTTAGCAAATCCTAATCACACAAGTGCGATCTCACTAGCAGTCTCAGGATGAATCACTAATACAAGTTCTAGAATTTAATACACTACTGGTACACTCTGATATGGTTTTGACCGATACCAATGCTCTAGAAAAGGCGACAAAATCACACATGCACGATCAAATCCATGAACGCGACACATGCAATTGCTCAGTCCTTAACTCGAGAAAGCTGAAGGTGAAACTATCTTAGGTATCAAAGATGGATACCTGAATTCCTAAAAAACTAGGGGCGAACCTCACATTTTGGGGTGAAATTTTTTAAAGTGGTAAGGTTTTTGTGCTAGTCATATATTTTCTATCCTTGAGACGCTAATAATACTCAGTTTTCATTGGTATGTGCTATAAAAAAATTTAAATTTAGGTCAAAGTTACCTTCTACGCTATGTTTTGGTATATTACTCATCATTTTAAGGACAAATAAAATGCAATTGAAGGAATAGTTTCTAAGGCTTATTTCCCCCTATACTTACTTTGAACATTGTCCCCAATGTTTTAAAAAGTACCCGAATAAATGAATAAAGGGAAAGAAAAAGGGAAAAGAAACTAGTACTCCCCTGGTTTTGCTCAATAATAGAGAAGAGACAAATGGTAAGATGGTTAAATTGTCATCCAAGAATCATCCATATGAAACTCCTAAGAACTCCAAAGCTTCTTCTTATCAAATATAACCTGCAAATCAAAGACAAGAAACAACTATACCTAGCGTAAAATCGGCGGGATAATAGTATACAATGATGTGATTAGGGTTTTGACTCTATTAAAGCGGTAAAGATAGGATGAATATGCTAAATGAAATCATGGTTTTCTGCAAGTTTTAGGAAAATTACAAATTCTGGAAATTATACAAAATTAATTTTTCAAAAATAACAGAAAATTTGAATTTTCACAAGTCTGGAGACGTGACGCCATCTCCAGAGACTGTGAAAATTCTCTATTTGTTTTCTTGGAAAAATTTCTACACGCAATTCCTATTAGTTATTTCTTGGAAAAATACTGCATAAACCACCAAAAATTATTAGAATAAACATATGACTCAAAACAGACACACAAGAGACACACGACACTCCTAAAATGCGGGAAAATAAAATGGATTGGGTTGCCTCCCAATAAGCGCTTGATTTTGTTCGAGTCACGAGCCTGACTCTACCCTTATTTAACAGATAAAGGAGAGGGTTCTCCTACACTTAAGGTCAAGTGCGGGTGATAGTAACGGTACACACCATTGTGGTGAGAAAGAGCCATATGCTAAAAAGTGGTTGTTGAATTATATGTTCTAAATGGTGTGTTTCTTTAATTCTACCATTTTCTAATTCATTTGGCTTAACGGGTAAACTAAGTCCTCTTAAGAAATTATTCGCTATCACATCCCAATTCAAAGGATCAACACCTAGGGATCCACCTTGTCTTAATAAACCTGGTTTAAATCCATAATGTTTTTTAGGTCATCTACACATGGGTGATAATAGCAATATATATCCTTAGGGTGGAAAGATGCCACGTGAGGTGAATGCGGTGTATGAATGGTCAATGGGTTTACTACCTTCATCCTAAAACTACCCTAATCCTTTGGTATGATGGGTGGATTTGAAGTTAGAGAAAATTTATGACAAATAATTGAGGTTATGTCATTCTCATAAAAAATAATGCTCTAACTATTCTTTATCCATTCCGGTTCCTATCATCCTTATCTTGACTTTATCTTCATCTTCGTACTCAAGCTTGTTTTCCTTAAACGAATGAAGTATTGGCATTTTGAGGTTGGAATTTAGGTGTTGGTGAGGGGTTTTATAGATAGTGGGTTTAATTTTTGAAATCATCAAGACCCTATGCACCATGGTAGGCTTGAGTATTTCAGGGGTTACGGTAGGGGTGTGAGTAGGAAATTTAGTGATCTTTTCTATTTTTGTGAAATGAACTCGTTGTGCCTCTATTTTGACCTTCAGGATTGCTATTAAACTATCACAAGACACATAAATGTGTCTTTTGTTTTTCTCATATGTTGTGCGGTCGTCGTAGGACTTCAACAAGAAGTTTTACAACTCCCTAGGCAGTGTACCTAATAGTTGTAGTGTAGTATAGGAAAGACTCAGGGGTTGTTATCGTTCTCTAGAGGAATAGGTTGGGAAGGCTCGAACATAATCTAACAAATGTCTATGGGGTTGAGAGAAGATTCTTTTTGTATTTTTATATTTTTATAAAAGCAGGTAAATATCATTGATTGAGAGGTTGGTCAGTTTTTAACTAATTAAACTAATAATAAATCTAAACTACTTTGGTGATAACTATATGGTAAACAAACGTATTTACTTAATTATGCATTACTCCTTAGTTTGCTTCTCCTAATCCTGTTGCTTTGTCTTCCTTGTGATGATCTGTGTAAGTATTTCCTAAGTCATGAACGAATTACATGAACCCGCCGTCTATGTAATATTCCGTTAAGGCAACGCACAAGTAAGGTAGTATGAAGACTATTACAAGGCCCCTAAGAGTATATTACATGCAATTAAAACACCTTAAGAGGGATCAACCATATTAGCGATAAGGTGGTATGAAGACTGCTACCGATGATATCCTTTCTACACACTCGCGTTTCTCTAGACGTCTATGCCAATTTAATATCTTATGGCTATTTTTCTAAAGTCTAACGCACACATCCATCACAAGAAGCCACATCAAAAGGATTTACAAAATAAGTTTCATGCAATCATAAGTAAATACTAATAGATCTAGCCTTGCATGATAAATAAAGAAGAAGAACAAGAATCTATCACTAAACACATAGACATATTAAGTGATAAGGGATAAATGAACTTCACTTGTTTAAATCATGTAGTTGAGGCTGTTACAAGAGGGTTTTGACACCCTAAAAACGAGTCCAAAGGCTGCTAAAATTATCTTCTAAAACTAGGGTTCTTCTCCCAAAAGTTACACACTAAAAACCCTAATACGAGTTTGTATATATAGAGATCAGACCGCGATGACGTCACAAAATTCTTGACATCGTTGCTTCGATAGAGCTTCTAGGATTTCATTTGAGGTGGATACATTCTGACGCCATCATGATACTCCTGACGCCGTCTTGATCAAGTTTGACGCCGTCGCAAGAGTTGGTGACGCTGTCTCCACCGTCTGAATTATGATTTCTTCAAAAGATTGGGTGTAGAGTCGTAGTCTTGTCTGTTTCTTCTCCAAATGAGCCCAAGTCATGTGTATTTCCTCCAAAAGCCATCCAAGTGCTAAAAATATGAAAACAAATGATTAAGCACATAATCTGGGCCTATTTGCATGATTTAGGAGGTTAAATGACCCCGAAAAAGTGTATATAATGACACCTCATCGAATACCCCTACACTTAGGATTTGCTTGTCCTTAAGAAAATGGACTTTTCTACCTAGACAATAGCAATATTGGGGGCATTTAACCTACTATTTAAAAGTAGTTTATGACACAACCTTATAGACCTTGTAATTAAAAGCACAGAAAACATATACTAGCACCTCACATAGGTGTTTGGATTCTCTCTTTCTCTCAGGTGTATAATGAATTATAACAATATAGGAAACAGAAAATTAACACTCATTACCTGTCATAGCATATAAATTACCATTGGCTTGGTAAAGGATCAAACCTCCACCGCTAGGCGCAAGTACTAGAAATTACTATCAAAGAGGTCTTTTAAAGGGTTGTGATATATAGGTGTAAGATAACAATAATGGAAACGGAAATGAATGGGATATATTTGGGGGTGACTTTTAGGTGAGTTTAGGGTAAAAGGGTTAGCTAATTATTTATAAGAATACATGTTGATTGGGTTGCTAAGCCAAATACTCGGACAAAGATATACAAACTCTACATCAATCTCTTTTCTTTTTCTTTTCTATTTTTAATAAACATAATACATCACTTGGGGTTTATAAACACACCCCTACACTTGAGTTTTTGCTAACTCATAATTACAATTTAACTAAGGACCCGAATTAAGGTGGATCAACATAACATGGAGACTATCAAACAAATATGAGGGTAATTGTTGCGGTTGTCGTAAGGGACTTCAACAAGAAGTTTTACAACTCCCTAGGAAGTGTACCTAATCGTTGTAGTGTAGTATAGGTATGCCTCGGGGGTTGTTATTGTTCTCTAGGGGAATAGGTTGGGAAGGCTTGATCACGGTCTAATAGAATTTTAGGGGTTGAGAGAAGATTATTTTTGTGTTTTTATATTTTATGAAAGCAGTAAATCATATGTTTGAGAGGTTGGTTTGGTTTTAGCTATTAAACTAAATAATAAACTAAGCTACTGGTGATAACAATATAATAAAATATTGTGTTTATTTAATCATGTATTACTCCCTAGATTGCTTCTCCTAGTGTTGTTGCTTTGTCACACTTGTAATGATCTATGTAATTATTTCCTAAGTCATGAATGAAATACACGAACCCGCCATCTATTTAATATTCTGTTAAGGCAACGCACAAGTAAGGTAGTATGAAGACTATTACAAGGCCCCTAAGAGTATATTAAATGCATTTGAAATATATTAAGAGTGGATCAACCATATAAGGGGCAAGGTAGTATGAAGACTGTTACCCGATGGTATCCTTTCTACACAATCATGTTTTCCTAGGCATATCAACAGCGATACAGACAAAAGCTGGTTTTCTAAGACCTAACATGCATATTCATCACAAGAAGTAACACCACTAAGATCTACATCCTAGGTTTCATACAATCATAAATAAACACAATAGAAGGTTTAGCCAAGCATGTTAAAGATAAAGCAAGAACAGATAAGAATCAAACAACAAGACATATTGAATGATTAAGATAGTCTTACTTGATTAAAACATGAATTGAAGGAAGTACAATAGGGTTTTGAGGCCCTAAAACCGTCCTTAACAGCTGCTAAACAAACTAGGGTTCATCCATTTTCTTTTACTTTAAAGTTACACACTTAAAACCCTAAAAACGGATTTGTATATTTAGGAAAATCGCTGTGATGGCGTCGCGTTTTAATCGTGACGCCGTCATGAATAGAATATTCTAGATAATGGGCTGGGTCGTGCATTCTGACGCCGTCTTGAGATCTTGTGACGCTGTCTAGGTATGAGTTGTGACGGCGTCACGTGCAATATGTGACGCCGTCTTCAGCTTTTGAGTATAAATTCTTGAGAGATGTTGGTGTAGGTCCGGAGTCTTGTCCGTTTCTTCTCCAAATGAGCCCAAGTCATGTGTATTTCCTCCAAATGCCTTCCAAATGCTAAATACTTGAAAATGAATGATTAAGTACATATTTTAGGCATAAATACATGATTTAGGAGGTAAAACGACCCTGAAAAAGTATATAAAATGACACCTATCAAATACCCCTACACTTGGGATTTGCTTGTCCTTAAGCAAATGGGCTTTTCTACCTAGACAATACTAGAAATATCGGTTTTGACTAAAAACACAACACTCGGGAAGTATACCCGTTCGTGTATAGTAAAAGCTATAGGTAATCCAGGTTGATCCCCTTGAATTGAAGTTTTCACAGTTTGTAATTAAGGTGCTAAGGTTAATAAGATTGTCACAGATCAAATTAACCAAATCTTACAAATATCGAATAAAAGGATGATTCAAGCAAATGATTAAAGTATGTTTGTTTAGGCAATGATGACTTAGATAATGAAGTGTTTAGGATAGTGTTTATAAGTTTATAGAATAAAGATATCACAAGTTACAAATCCTTTCGGCCTTTAAATATAACAAGTGATTATATCAATTAATAACAACAATTCCTTTTAGACTTTATAAGTTATTATAACCAATATAGTAAGTGGAATGATAAAACATAAGTTTATAAGTATCCTTTCCGCCTTTACACTTAGAAAATCATGTGTAACCATTTCAATAAACACCTTTCCACACGCACCAATCCAAGATCATATATTGCCCAAACAAACACAAGATGACTAATCCATAATCAAGCAAGTAACAAAACACATAACATTCATCATGAATTCAGTAAAGATCATATTCAAAAGATAAACAAGATTTATACCAACTTTGAGAGCAAATGTTGATGATTTCATAAGTTTTCCCAATGAAAACTATATTATATTCAAAGTAAAACCGGAAACTATGAACAATTCTATCATAATCGCTTATAGATACGAATTAAACTTCAATACTACTTCCTTCGATGGATCAAAGTTTAGAAATTGATGGTGAATAGTGGTGGTAGATGATGGTGGTGATGGTGGTTTGAAGGAGTATTTGGTTTCTTGGTTTGTCAAGCCAAGATCACCAAAAACACCAATTATAATGGTTCCAAACGAAGTGGAAGTTTATGTGTGAGAATATCTGGAATGGGGTGATTAGGTGCTGTATTTATAGGCTAAAAATGGGCCAAAGTGCACCGCACAAACTTATTTATGCGTCACACTTCGTGAGTTAATGCACTTAGCATTTAATTGCATTTAATTTTTCCTCAGACTGAAAAGTGCGCCGCACTTTGGCCAAAACTGCCGCACTTTCTGCATATTCAGTAGTTGGACTTTTTCATAGTTGTAGATAATTGAATTCTCTTTCCGTGGCCGCTTGAATCAACTAAAACGGAGTTCGTATGACCGAGTTATAGCCAATACAATGAACAGGTGTCGGGAAATCATTAACTTGAGTTATTTCTTCGTTTAAGCTTTAATTCTTCGTGTAATCTTCCGTATTCTTCCACGACACATACATAGAACATATAATAGCATATATACTTTATTAAGTACCAAAAGTTCAAGGAAAAAATGATAAAATAGATCAAATAACGTCGCCGGAAAACATGATATAGTATTTAGGCGTTAGCAACATTATCCCTCCACAGTTAAGCTATTGATTGCCTCAAGCAATTAAAGCGAAAAAACAAGATCATTTATCGTGACATGGAGAAAAAATCATTTTAACATTAACAAGTGTTCACCAGTTTTATAACTTTTCAGGCATAGACATATAACGGAGCACCTCACATAGGGAAAGTGTTTGTTTTTGAATTCACACGAGTCACTCAGATAGGAATTTTATTTTTTTGAATTCACTCAATTGCCACAGACATAATCTAGCCACGACCATATCTTGTACTAGACACATAACATGCCCTTGCGGCGTGGGTTACCTAGACCACATATCCTAAGAGGCAAAGTTATGTGATAATGATGAGGGTGAATAGTAGATACTTAATTCCATGTGCCAGAACTTTGCCTTATACTTTGAACTTTATTTCTTTCCTTTTCTCTTTTTTTATAATTTTTTAGAAGATTTCTTTTCATTCCAGATACTGCGATAACTAAGGATGGCACAAAACTTCTTCTTCATCGAGCACGATGTTTCTAGCTATTGGGGAAAAGATTGGGGATCTTAATACAAAAGTTGAGTGCTGCAGATACATGATTACATAGGATTTATTTCACCTCTTATCATACGACTTTGTCTAAAAAATCTCACAGCGGTCTAGTAAAAGATGAGCAAGCAAAGGTTCTATAGCTGAGCAAAATTACCAGGCCCACTCAATTATCTTTATAACCCAATAACCCAATGGTTCCAGATTAAGGCGACAAAGGGACCAAATGTAACACATCTGTAAACGACAGAATAGACAAACGACTGCAATCAAACTAAACTGAACAACTAAAGCAAAAATTATCTTGTGTAATGATAACCAAGATGTTAAACCTTTTAGTAAATATAATAATATATATAATAAAGGAAAATCATAATTGTAATTCAATTATAGTATACGTATTCCGAAAGACTCAAAGAAATGCCTTTTGACCAAAGGAAAATCAAAAATCCCCTGGGTCGTTCCCCAACGAGGTGTAAATTGAAAATCGAGAACGTTTGTGATCACGCGTTTGAATGGTTAAAGGATTTTTAGATTTGATTTTTCTATTTCTAAAACAAAAATGCAAAAACGATTAAAGAAAACCTAAAAATGAAAGCAAATAAGTTAAATCCTAAAACGAGAACGGGAATCCTAAAAAACGCGATTTAAAAACCTAAATTATCACAAATTTAAATCCTAAAATGATTTTTTAAGTTTTTCTAATCCTAAATGACTAATTTATAAGAAAATCTTAAAACGAGAGCTTTTAAAGTTAAAGAACGAAGAAAACGAGAACAGGATTCGAATCCCGTTCTTTAAAAAATGAAAATCTAAAATTTTAACCCTACGAAAACAAATTTAATTTTCCTAAGTCTTAAATGATAAAAGAAAATTTTGAAAAATAAAATTATATTTTTTTGACTTTTTAATAATTTTTTATGATTTAAAAACTGTTTTGAAAAGAAAAATTGATAAAGAAATACTAAACAATTTTGGAAAATTCTAAAAAAATGCAGAAAAGTAGTTTGGAGTATGCTGGATTCAGGAAAAATAAAATTAAGAAAACAGCTTATCTAAATAAGCTGTTATATGCCGAAAAGAGCTTATGGGCAAAAAGGGCCAAAAAGAGTATATAAATAAAAGGCTGAGTAGGGCTAACAGATAGCCCTACTGGTGCCGTTGGTGAGTGTGTGTGTTTGTGAGACTACTATGTGTTAAAGGGGAGGTCCAGGGTTCAAATCCTTGGCCTCCCTTTATTGATTTAAATGTATGATGATTTTTAAATTTTTTTTAAAACTTATAAAACGCACAAAAATAAGCAAATTTAAAAAAGTGACTTTTTTACAAAAGTCAAAATAAGCTGCTAAATAAGCAAACAAAAAGTGGCAGTTTTAACTATTTTGCACTAAGTCCTAAGGTGCTTAACTGTTAGGCTAATCTAGGGCAAATAAGTTAACGCAAAGCCAAACTAAGCTAAAACAGGTAAGCTATCATACCTAATAAGCACATTCAAACAAAATATGCACAAAAAGATAAAGCAGATAAGCCAGAAAAAGCAATTAAGCAAAGGCACAAACTGGAAAATCAAACAGCCTAAGGGGCACCTTTTTGGGCTTATTTTTAAGCCCTAAAAAGGATCCTTATGGCTTTGAGGCTTGTACTAGCTTAAAGTCTGTCCTAAGGGCTATCTGAAAAAGCAAAGTAAAAATGGTTTGAAATGCATATAAGCTATTAAAGGCTGATAGGAAAATGGCTATTTGTATCAGTTTGTTTTGATATGCAACTGTATTGGATTTTCTTAAAATAAAAAATGGCAATAAGCAGGCCAACAAATAAGCTAGTAAATAAGCTCAAAATTAAAAACAAAGAAAAAACAGATTAAGAACACCATCAAATGAGCTTGTGCCCAAAATTTTAAAAACTGAAAACAACTTTAAGTATCTGATAATTGAATATGAAAAAGTGACTTTTAGACAAAAAAAATGACTATATACAGGATTAGAACAAAGTCTAAAAATGACAAAGACTTTAAACCATTACAAACCTAACAGCATTTGACAATACAAGTACACAAAATAAGCTCGTAAAAACTGATTAAAAAAAAAAAAAAAAAGTAAAATAAAAAATAAAAAAAGAGGAGGAAGAAAAGGTAAAAAGAAAAGAAAAAAAAAAGATAAAAATAAAAAAAAAAAAGAAAAAAAGAAAACAAAAAGAAAAAAAAGAGAAAAAAAAAAAAATAGAAAGAAAAGAGAAAAAAAGAAAAATATAAAAAAAAAAAATAAAAAAAAAAAATTAACGAAAAAAAATAACAAAACAAAAAAAACACCCCGACCCACAAACCCCCCCACCCCCCCGCCCCGCCTCCGCCTACCCCCCCCCCCTCCCCACATTGCCCCGCCGGCAGAAGCCGCGGATACAACCACAAACCGCTACTAAAGAACCCCAGTTTTAGGCGCCAACATTATAATGCACCACCCGTCGTCACAACAGCCGAATACCAATTAAGAAGACCTCAAAAACTTTAGAAAAACAGAGTAAAAAGACCTACTTAACAAGACCCTCCCACGATTAGCAAAATGACCCAAATGTTTTTAAACACAAAAATTACCCACTATTAACTCCCTTGACCAAACACCCCATTAAATACGAAAACAGCAAAATTTTAAAGCATAATAAAGAGGGTGTTAAGTCAAAGAGTGTTATTAAAGACAATTAGCAATAAGGCAAACAAAAAACAAAAATCTATCACCATTCCAACAAAGTATAAGCACTTCAAATCACAAAATAAGCAATAAGCATTTAACAGCAATATAAGACAGTTTCAGTAAGAACAAAAACTAAGGCAATAGCATTAAACAAAATCAAATAAGCATCAAAACAAAGTTAAATACAAGAATACAAGCCAATAAATAACAAAAAAAGCTAAGTGAAGCAGTAAAAATGCAAAAATATAAAAAGAGTCTTGACAAAGGTCCTTAGCTTTTGGTAAGACAATAAGCTCTCAAAAGCTTATAAACCTTTCCTATATGCTTCCCAAGAAGATTTAAACCAAGGCCATCCAGTATACACCTTGCTCCTTTGAATTTCTTGAAAGGGATTTTATGATTTTTTTTTTGGATTTTTGATTTTTTTTGACAGAAAGTGAAATAAGAGCTTATATAAGCTTTCAAAGGCTTACAAGCTTATACAAGAGCTTAGAAACAAATATTTAAAAGACAAGGAATTTAAATGACAAGAATTAAAGGAAAACTTTAAAATTTCATTAACTTAAAGGAAAATTACAATGCTTAAATTAAAGGACAAAAATTTAAAATGACAATGTATTAAAAAGACAGTATTAAAATGGTACAAACATTGTTAATACAAATGATGATTAAACAAAAATTCGACAAAGGGAAAAATAAGCTAAAAGCTACTATTTATACTAAGAGCTATTCTAAGTCTTGGTCTCTTCTTGTTGTGTTTCTTGAGAGGGAGTCGAAGGAGTGTGTTTTACTTGTGCAGAGTAGAAGTTCAAAGGCCATCATTAAAAAAGCCCCCCCCTTAAACTTGCTTGTGACAAGTCGTATAGATCATAACCTGAATTCTTGTCCAATGGGGTGGTTCAGGATTGCCAAGGTGGCAATTAGACACATATGAGGCGGGGTGAGGTTTTAGAGAAGTGGATTATTTTGGAGTGTAATTGGCATGGTGAGGGGGGAACCGGATTTAAAATTAGGGAAAATGATAGGGAAAGTGAACAGGGGTTTTTTGGCGGGAAGGGTGGTTCTGTTTTGATTACTGAGTAAAGTTTGTAGAGTTGGCAAAATAAGTCCCCCATTTTGTATCATGTTGTTGCAATGAACGTCCTTGTGGTGATTAAACTTTATGGAAATTGGCAATAATAGCCCTTGAGGTTATATGTATTTATTACATTGATTGTCCTTGTGGTGAGTAATAGTGTTAGGTAAAAAAAAGTTGGTTAAGATTTTTGTGTTAACGTATGGCGTTTTAGGCCATTGTAAACTGTTGTGCGCCGATTGGATGCAAAATGGTTTTGGTCTCTTTAAAGCCTTAAAGACTTATAATGTCCTCAATAATACACAATGGCTGACTGGCCTATTAGATGAGGGTGCGGTGGTCCCATTTTAGTGTTCTTCGGTTTGGACTTCGGCTTTGACCTTTACATTGTCGGGGTTGACTTTACCTTTGATGTTTGACTTTTGGTATGACTGACTTTCACTCCTTTTCGATTCGTGCTCGTTTATTCCGTATTTGCTTCATTTTCGTCCTTTTATCGGATATCCGTTTCCTGCACATATAAGTGAAACATACAAATACAATGTATTTTGAGAACGTTATTTAGTCGATTAAGTCCGTTTTATAAAGTGTCAAAGTAATTGTATTTAGGCACATACCAAAATCCCTCATACTAAACTATTCATGTTCCTCAATGCAATGCAATAAGCAGAGCACGTATAGAAAACTAAGACTCTTAATCCCCCTCGACTAATAACCTCGAAACGTAGTTAAGTGTTCGTCAAGAGGAATTAAAGAATCAAGAGTTTAGAAAACCCTGTTTTTACCATTTTTAAATGTATTCACTTATTCCTACACATATTTTTGTTCTTTTCATTTTTCTCATTTTTTGTAACTTTCTATAACAAGTCTTTTTTTTAAAAATTTTTTTCTAACAAGAACGTTTGACTTTCGTTTATCTTTATAACTTTAGGGATCATAGAACAAGAATGCATTTTCAATCCTTAAATTCTCCAAAAGGATAAATTTATCCGTTCCCGACTTTTCACGTATTTCAAACTAAATGGCTTAAACGAAATCACCATTAAATATAAGTTAAGATGCTAACACTACTCATATTTGCAACTAGTGAACTTTCACTCCACGACAATTATTATAAATTAGGTAAATAGTTTCCATTTTGAATTTCAAACCATGGATCAACGATTTGCAAAATGGCTATGCTTTACGTTCCACCCGAGAATAATTAGTTGAAGGCTAGATCATCCCAATGTAGCAACATTCTTCTCGACACATCCCCAACCTTGGCGCTAAGTGACCAGTTTTGACACCGCAACAAGAGCAATATCGGGACTCACGGACTCTTTGGTATTTAAAAACTCTTAGGTTCCCGTACTTAAAATAAAAAATAGTCTTAAGTTCAAAAAGATAATAGTAAATTAAAGAAAAGAGATTTTCCCTATATTTATTAACTCACATTTACTACACTTAATATAATTATTCATTCTTAAGGAAATACTCGACCTTTTAGAAGGCTGCAACATCGGTTATGAGCCGGCAAGATGCAGCAAACTTTTATCAGTTTCGGATTATTATTCTTACTATGGGCTTTCTTTAGAAGGCTGCAACATCGGTTGTGAGTCGGCAAGATGCAGCAAACTTTTATCAGCCCACAGTTTATAATTATTACTTATTTTTTTTGGTTATTTTACACTTTTTTCTACCACGATATATAGAGAAAATTTCGTTTTAGAGAATTTAAGTATAAATTTAAACTAAGACTAAATTTTTTTACTATCGACTACCTTTCAAATTCAGAAATTGTTGATTTAAGTTTAATTTTCAAAAATAACACGTATTATTAGTCCGGTTAGAAGCTTATGGGAGAAAAAGCCACAAATTACACACATGAGCTCTTAAGATTTCCAACTAATCCTTGTTTAGCATCCAACTCATAATTAACTCTATCATTTTTCGTTCTTCGCAAAGATCCGCGAACGCTTAGTCTAAAAGTTAAGGAACAACCTAGAGCTCAACACGCTCGATCGCGTCAAAATTTATTCTTATTCTACCCAGCAAGAAAGTCAAAATTGTGACAAAAACACTTATTTTATTTTTGGAATTTTTTAAATTTTTGCACAAAATCACAATAATTTTTTTTTAAATTTTGGTGGTAAAAACGGGATTACGTGAAACAACGACTGCAGGCACAATCAAATCGATAGATCCCCCCATACTAGAATTAAACATTGTCCTCAATGTTTTAAGGAGGGTCTCTACGTAAATCCTAAGCCGTTTATTAGGTATGCTTAAAGATAAACGTTATTCGATAAGATTTGGATATCGGATTCCCAAAATGAAGCTGAGGATGTGAAGCTCTTGTGAACGAAGGACAAAACCACGAGCATGAGAGGCTTCAAAAATCCGGGCAATCCTGGACATATAACAACACAAACACAAAACACGGAAAATGGAAGAGGCGAGCCTCCTCACAACAACAAAACACTTATTCATTACTATTAGACTACCATACTACTACTACGATTATGCTAGGATAAGCATGGGTTGCCACCCACGAAGCGCTTGTTTTAGGTCACTTAGCTTGACCCGATCCCCCCATACTTGAGTTGGTCAAGGGGGATAGAAGTGGAGAAACGGAACATTCAAGACACGGATGTCCTCTCCATAAGAGCAAGGAAAAATCTCCATCGGGCTTTGAAAATTTTTAATGACTTTGAAAGCTTTAGTGCCCCGATGAGATAATTCTGGGAGAAGAGAAGTATGAACTCATTAGAAAGGAGAATCTCGTGGTTGAAACTTTTTCCCTCAATTTCGATGAAAAGATAGTAAATGCCCGAGCCTAGGAACTTCTAAGGGAAAAGAAGTTTCATAAAGAGGAGGATTAAAATCCACAAGAAGTAAAGAAGCAGTAGTGGGTCTTCTTTACATTCTATTCAGTTTTCACATTTGGTGACTTCTAAAGGTTCTCATGATGATATACCCGGTATTAAATACTTGTCCTCGATGTGGTTGAAGGCAAAGCAACAACCTTGGAAAAATCTCATAGAAAACTGAGTCACACTCGGAAAAGGGGAAAGGAAATCACTTGAACCAGGTGGATCAGTTCACACTCAAGATTTTAGAATCTTGAATTTTTCTCTTTCCTTGAGTCAAATGTTCATCATAAAGTAGTTATCATTAATGGTCTAAAGATCAAAAAGTTCATCATCATAATCATCCCATAATGGCAGGGATGAGTAATCAAGAACATGTTCATCGGTGAACATCTCAGGAATGGTATTCACAAGATCGTTACTAGGAGAATATCATGCTAATGGAGGATTGTTAAGCACCATATCTTTAATAACGTCTTCCAGAGTTATGTCATCATTTCCTGGTGGAAATGTGATAAGAACGAGTTCATTGGTGAACTCCTCGGGAATAGTATCAACAAGATCGTCATTTCCCGATGGAAATGAATCACTTGCGAGATAAGCTTCGAATTCATCCTAAATTAACTCACTTTCTTCAAGGGAAAATAAGAGGGGGGGGGGGGGGGGGGGGGGGGGGAGGGGGGGGGGGGGGGGGGGGGGTGTGAGGGGAGAAGAAGACTTGGTTATAGGTTCCGAAATCAGAGTGGGATTGCCACTCGATGGATTATCATGATATGGAGGGAGATCTTTGATTTTATCAAGATTTAGCAAGTTCTCAATAATGTTTCCCTCTGAATCAAAGATATCATCATTAACTTCCGGTGAAGTTAAGGTCGGTTATGAGAATGAAGAAGAAGTGGGATTGCCACTTGGATCTTGTTGGCAGACAATCTTCACGAATTTCTCATGTGAAACATTATAGACATCAATCAGGTTGATTGATTCTTGATGAGGTTGGGTTGAATAGAATAAAGTGTACATGTCATCATATTCAAGGTTAAATCTTATCATTACGATCACGGAGAATCATTATCTATCTACCATGAACGTCAACAAAGCACGATCGGTCGGCGTAAGAAAAGGTCTTCCAAAGAAGATGGGGACATGAGGATCGATTCCCCCCCCCCCCCCCCCCCCCCCCCCCCCCCCCCCCCCCCCCCCCCCCCCCCCACCCCCCCCCCCCCCCCCCCCCCCCCCCCCCCCCCCCCCCACCCCCCCCCCCCCCCCCCCCCCCCCCCCCCCCCCCCCACCCCCCCCCCCCCCCCCCCCCCCCCCCCCCCCCCCCCCACCCCCCCCCCCCCCCCCCCCCCCCCCCCCCCCCCCATAATCAAGCGATGACAAAATCAGCAGAAATGTAAACTTTCTAACCCAGAACGAAGACATCTCTTTCAAGTCTGACCGGGAGTACAAATCACACGATTAACAAGTTTCAAGGTCATTTGGTGTGAAATAGCTTGGGTAATCCAAACTTTTTCCCAAGAGTGGCATCAATATGATTCTAGCACCTAGATCGCTAGCTTTGCACTTGAGCTTACGAAAACACACAAATGAGAAATTTCCCAAGGTCTCCATAGTTTTTCGGGTAACTTCTTTAGGATAACCGCTGAGGTAATTTCATTTAAGGGTGTATTTGCCAAGTTCTTATAAGTTTCACCTTGTTGAAAGGAAGACTTAAGCATTTTTTGGTATTTCGGGATTAGAATCAAAGCATCGGCAAGAGAGATATTGATGTGAAGTTGTTTAAACATGTGCCAAAATTTGTGAATTTGGACTTCATCTTTCTCTTGCCGTTTTTCTTGGTTCATTCTTGACGGATAAGGGAAAGAGGTGACGAGTATCCATTCTAGTGAACCACATAAAGCTCTTCTGCGAGATGGGAGGTTTAGCTTGATTGGGACGAGAGGAGTTGGGACCTAATTGTAAACACAACATGATCTCGGATCGTTTAAAGTCTCCTCAACACGTTCATCCTCCTCCGGATTAATGAATGGAGGAGGCATAGGAACGGTAGGTCCATCAAGAACAAGACCACTTCGAGTGAGTAATTGGCTTTCATTCACCATTCATAACAACTTAAACAATTCCCCGGCAACGGCGCCAAAAACTTGATGTGTGTTTTCACAAGCTTTAAATTTATAATACTAGAAATACCGGTTTTTACTAAAAACACAACACTCGGGAAGTATACCCGTTCGTGTATAGTATAGCTTTAGGTAAGTCCAGGTTGTTCCACGGGAATTGAAGTTTTCACAGTTTGTAATTAAGGTGCTAAGGTTAATAAGATTGTCACAGATCAAATTAACCAAATCTTACAAATATCGAATAAAAGGATGATTCAAGCAAATGATTAAAGTATGTTTATTTAGGCAATGATGACTTAGATAATGAAGTGTTTAGGATAGTGTTTATAAGTTTATAGAATAAAGATATCACAAGTTACAAATCCTTTCGGCCTTTAAATATAACAAGTGATTATATCGATTAATAACAACAAATCCTTTTAGACTTTATAAGTTATTATAACCAATATAGTAAGTGGAATGATAAAACATAAGTTTATAATTATCATTTCGGCCTTTACACTTAGAAAATCATGTTTAACCATTTCAATAAACACATATCCAAACGCTCCATATCCAAGATCACATATTACCCAAACAAACACAAGATGATTACTGCATGATCAAACAAGTAACAAAACACATAACATTCATTATGAATTTAGTAAAGATCATATTCATAAGATAAATAAGATTTATAGCAACTTCAAGAGAAAATGTTGATGATTTCATAAGTTTTCCCAATGAAAACTATATTATATTCAAAGTAAACCCGGAAACTATGAACAATTCTGTCACAATCGCTTATAGATTCGAATTACACTTCAATGCTACTTCCTTGGATGGACTAAAATTTAAAAATTAATGGTGGAGAGTGGTGGTGGACGATGGTGATGATGGTGGTTTGAAGGAGTATTTGGTTTCTTGGTCTGTCAAGCCATGATCACCAAAAACACCTATTATAATGGTTCCAAACGAAGTGGAAGTTTATGTGTGAGAATATCTGGAATGAGGTGATTAGGTGTTGTATTTATAGGCTAAAAATGGGCCAAAGTGCACCGCCCAAACTTATTTGTGCGTCACACTTCGTGAGTTAATGCACTTAGCATTTAATTGCATTTAATTTTTCCTCAGACTGAAAATTGCGCCGCACTTTGGCCAAAACTGCCGCACCTTCTGCATATTTAGTAGTTGGACTTTTTCATGGTTGTAGATAATTGAATTCTCTTTTCGCGGTTGCTTGAATCAACTAAAACGGAGTTCGTATGACCGAGTTATAGCCAATACAATGAACAGGTGTCGGGAAATCATTAACTTGAGTTATTTCTTCGTTTAAGCTTTAATTCTTCGTGTAATCTTCCGTATTCTTCCACGACACATACCTAGAACATATAACAGCAAATATACTTGATTAAGTACCAAAAGTTCATGAGAAATGATAAAATAGATGCAAATAACGTCGCCGAAAACATGTATAATTTAGGCGTTATCAAATCCCTCCACAGTTAGCTATTGATTGCCCTCAAGCAATTAAAGCGAAAAAACAAGATCATTTATCATGACATGGAGAAAAAAATCATTTTAACATTAACAAGTGTTTACCAGTTTTATAACTTTTCAGGCATAGACATATAACGGAGCACCTCACATAGGGAAAGTGTTTGTTTTTGAATTCACACGAGTCACTCAGATAGGATTTTATATTTGTGAATTCACTCAATTGCACAGACATAATCTAGGCCACTACCATATGCTTGTACTAGACACATAAACATGCCCGTTGCGGCGTGGGCACCTAGACAAAAATATCTAAGAGGCAAAATGTGATAACGATGAGGGTGAATAGCAGATACTTGATTCCATGTGCCAGAACTTTGCCTTATACTTTGAACTTTTATTTCTTTCCTTTTCTCCTTTTTTCTTCTTTTTTTAATAATTTTTTTTCATTCCAGATACTGCGATAACTAAGGCTGGCACAAAACTTCTTCTTCATCGAGCACATTTTTCTTGCTATTGGGGATAGTTTGGGGATCTTAATACTAAAAGTGAGTGCTGCAGATACATGATTACATATGGATTTATTTCACCTCTTATCATACGACTTTGTCTATAAATTAACCTCACTGCGGTTTAGTAAATGATGAGCAAGCAAAGGTTCTAGAGCTACTAAATTACCGGCCCACTCATATAACTTTATACCAATACCAATGTTCCAGATTAGGCGACAAAGACCATATGTACACATCTGTAACGACAGAATAGACATATACGACTGCAATCAAACCTAACTTGAACAACTAAAGGCAAAAATTATCTTGGGTATTGATAACCAAAGATTTAACCTTTAGTATATATAAATAAGGAAAATCAATAATTGTAATTCAATTATAGTATACGTATTCCGAAAGACTCAAAGAAATGCCTTTTGACCAAAGGAAAATCAAAAATCCCCTGGGTCGTTCCCCAACGAGGTGTAAATTGAAAATCGAGAACGTTTGTGATCACGCGTTTGAATGGTTAAAGGATTTTTGGATTTGATTTTTCTATTTCTAAAACAAAAATGCAAAAACGATTAAAGAAAACCTAAAAATGAAAGCAAATAAGTTAAATCCTAAAACGAGAACGGGAATCCTAAAAAACGCGATTTAAAAACCTAAATTATCACAAATTTAAATCCTAAAATGATTTTTTAAGTTTTTCTAATCCTAAATGACTAATTTATAAGAAAAGTTAAAGAAAATCTTAAAACGAGAGCTTTTAAAGTTAAAGAACGAAGAAAACGAGAACGGGATTCGAATCCCGTTCTTTAAAAAATGAAAATCTAAAATTTTAACCCTACGAAAACAAATTTAATTTTCCTAAGTCCTAAATGATAAAAGAAAATTTTGAAAAAAAGAATTATATTTTTTTGACTTTTTAATAATTTTTTATGATTTAAAAACTGTTTTGAAAAGAAAAATTGATAAAAAAAAATACTAAACAATTTTGGAAAATTCTGAAAAAATGCTGAAAAAGTAGTTTGGAGTATGCTGGATTCAGGAAAAATAAAAGTAAGAAAACAGCTTATCTAAATAAGCTGTTATAAGCAGAAAAGAGCTTATGGGCAAAAAGGGCTAAAAAGAGTATATAAATAAAAGGCTGAGTAGGGCTAACAGATAGCCCTACTGGTGCCGTTGGTGAGTGTGTGTGTTTGTGAGACTACTATGTGTTAAAGGGGAGGTCCAGGGTTCAAATCCTTGGCCTCCCTTTTTTTTAAATGTATATTTTTTTAAATTTTTTTTAAAACTTATAAAACGCACAAAAATAAGCAAATTTAAAAAAGTGACTTTTTTACAAAACTCAAAATAAGCTGCTAAATAAGCAAACAAAAAGTGGCAGTTTTAACTATTTTGCACTAAGTCCTAAGTTGCTTAACTGTTAGGCTAATCTAGGGCAAATAAGTTAACGCAAAGCCAAACTCATACCTAATAAGCACATTCAAACAAAATAAGCACATAAAGATAAAGCAGATAAGCCAGAAAAAGTAATTAAGCAAAGGCACAAACTGGAAAATCAAACAGCCTAAGAGGCACCTTTTTGGGCTTATTTTTAAGCCCTAAAAAGGATCCTTATGGCTTTGGGGCTTGTACTAGCTTAAAGTCTATCCTAAGGGCTATCTGAAAAAGCAAAGTAAAAATGGTTTGAAATGCATATAAGCTATTAAAAGGCTGATGGAAAAGGGCTATTTGTATCAGTATGCTACTTTTGGATTTTCTTAAAATGAAAAATGGCAATAAGCAGGCCAACAAATAAGCTAGTAAATAAGCTTAAAATTAAAAACTAAGATAAAACAGATTAAGAACACCCTCAAATGAGTTTGTGCACAAATTTTCAAAAACTAAAAACAACTTTAAGTATCTGATAATTGAATATGAAAAAGTGACTTTTAGACAAAAAATGACTAGATAGATTTGAACAAAGTCAAAAATGACAAGAGACTTTTAACCACTACTAAACCTGCTGCATTTGGACAATAAAAAGACACTAAAATAACTCTTAAAACTGATTTAAAAAAGAAAAAAAGAAGAAAAGGGAGAAAGAGAAAAAAAAAAAAAAAAAAAAAAATTAAAAAAAAAATAAAAAAAAAAAAAAAAAAAAAAATAAAAACAAAAAAAAAAAAAATAAAAAAAAAAAAAAAAAAAAAAAAAAATAAATAAAAAAAAAAATAAAATAAAAATAAAAAAAAAAAAAAAAAAAACAAAAAAAAAAAAAAAAAAAATAAAAAAAAAAAGTCTTAATCTAATAAGTTCTTGTAAACTGTTTTGTGCCACAGTTTTGAAAAACCAAGTAGGAAAAACTCAAAAACAAATTTGAAGACCTAAAAAACTTTGAAAACAGATTAAGACCTACTTAAAAAGACCAGTACAAGATTGCAAAATGACCCAAATGTTTTTAAAACAAAAATGACCCACTTTACTCCCTTGACCCAAACACCCCTTTAAATAAGAAAAAATCAAATTTTAAGCTTATTAAGAGGGTTTTAAGCAAAGAGTTTTAAAGACAAATAGCAATAAGGCAAAAATAAACAGAAATAAGCACAATTCAAACAAAGATAAGCACTTAAATTAACAAATAAGCAATAAGCAGTTAAGAGCATATAAAGGACAGTTTCAAGTAAGAACATAAACTAAGGACAAATAGCATTAAACAAATTCAAATAAGCATAAAACAACAGTAAATAGCAAGAATAAGCAATAAATAAGCAAAAATAAGCTAATGAACAGTAAATGGCAAAAATTTAAAAGAGAGCTTACAAGAGGTCCTTAGCTTTTGGCAAGACAATAAGCTCTCAAAAGCTTATAAACCTTTCTTATATGCTTCCCAAGAAGCTCTAAACCAAGGCCATCCATTATACACCTTGCTCCTTTAAATTTCTTTTTTTGGATTTTTGATTTTTTTTTGACAGAAAATGAAATAAGAGCTTATATAAGCTTTCAAAGGCTTAAAAGCTTATACAAGAGCTTAGAAACAAATATTTAAAAGACAAGGAATTTAAATGACAAGAATTAAAGGAAAACTTTAAAATTTCATTAACTTAAAGGAAAATTACAATGCTTAAATTAAAGGACAGAAATTTAAAATGACAATGTATTAAAAAGACAGTATTAAAATGGTACAAACTTTGTTAATACAAATGATGATTAAACAAAAATTCGACAAAGGAAAAAATAAGCTAAAAGCTACTATTTATACTAAGAGCTATTCTAAGTCTTGGTCTCTTCTTGCTGTGTTTCTTCAGAGAGGGAGTCGAAGGAGTGTGTTTTCTTTGTGAGAGAGAAGTCAAAAGCCATCATAGCCCTTAATCTTGCTTGGTGACCAAGTCGTATAGATCATAACCCTTGATTTCTTGTCCAATGGGGTGGTTCGGGATTGCCAAGGTGGCAATTGGACACATATGAGGTGGGGTGAGGTTTAGAGAGTGATGTTTTGGAGTGTAGTTGCAGGGGTGAGGGGAACAGTAAACGAGGGAAAATGACAGGGAAAGTGAACAGGGGTTTTTTGGCGGGAAGGGTGGTTCTGTTTTGATTACTGAGTGAAGTTTGTAGAGTTGGCAAAATAAGTCCCCCATTTTGTATCATGTTGTTGCAATGAACGTCCTTGTGGTGATTAAACTTTATGGAAATTGGCAATAATAGCCCTTGAGGTTATATGTATTTATTACATTGATTGTCCTTGTGGTGAGTAATAGTGTTAGTAAAAAAAAGTTTGGGTTTAAGAGTTTGTGTTAACGTTAAGGGTTTTAGGCCTTTGTAAACTGTTTGGGCCGTTTGGATGCAAAATGGGTTTTGGGCTCTTTAAGCCTTAAAGGCTTATAAGGTCTTCAATAATACACTAATGGGCTGACCTGGCCTATTAGATGGGTGCGGGTGGGCCCATTAAGTGTTTCTTCGGTTTTGACTACGGCTTTGACCTTTGACTTTGCGTCGTGGTTGAAACTTTAACATTGGATGGGGTGATTTTTTGGTATTACTTGACTTTTCACTCATTTCGATTCCGTGCTTGGAGGGCGAGGGGGGGGGGGGGGGGGGGGGGGGGGGGGGGGGGGGCGGTTTTGTCCGTTTTGGCTTCGTTTTTCGTCCTTTTATCGGATATCCGTTTCCTGCACAATATAAGTGAAAACATACAAATACAATGTATTTTTGGTACGTTTTTAGTCGTTTAAGTCCGGTTTTAAAGGTCAAAGGTATGTGTATTTAGGCACATACCAAAATCCCCCATACTAAACTATTGCATGTCCTCATGCAATGCTATAAGCAAGCACTTAGAAAACTAAGACTCTTAATCCCCCCTCGACATATTACCGGAAACGTAAAGTTAAAGTGTTCGTCAATAGAATTAAAGAATCAAGAGTTTAGAAAAGCCCTGTTTTTACCATTTTTAAATGTATTCACTTATTCCTACACATATTTTTGTTCTTTTCATTTTTCTCATTTTTTTGTACTTTTCATATTAAGCAACTAACTAGAACGTTTGACTTTCGTTATTTTTATAACTTTAGGGATCATAGAACAAGATGCATTTCAATCCTAAAATTCTCCTAAAAAGGATAAATTTATCGTTCCCGACTTTTCACTTATTCCAAACCAAGCTTAAAACGAAATCACCATTAAATATAAGTTAAGATGCTAACACTACTCATATTTGCAACTTGTGAACTTTTCACTCCCGACTATTATTATAAATTAGGTAAATGTGCCATTTTGAATTTCAACCATGGATCAACGTTTTGCAAAATTCTATGCTTTACGTTCCACCCGAGAGATAATGATTTGACAGGCGAGATCATACCCATGTAGCACCTTTCTTCACGACACATCCAACCTTGCGGCTAAGTACCAGGCATTTGGACACCCCACAGAGACTATTACGGGACTCACGGACCTTGGTTTTAAAAACTCTTAGTTTTTCCCCGTACTTAAAATAAAATAGTCCTTTAAGTTCATAAGAATATATAAATTTAAGAAAAAGAGATTTTCCTATATTTATTAACTCACATTTACTACACTTATATATAATTATTATCATTCCTAAGGAAATACTCGATCCTTTTAGAATGCTGCAACATCGGTTATGAGCCGGCAAGATGCAGCAAAATTTTATCAGTCTCGGATTATTATTCTCACTATGGGCCTTCTTTAGAAGGCTGCAACATCGGTTGTGAGCCGGCAGATGCATGCAAACTTTTATCACCTCACAGTTTATAATTAATTACTTTTTTTTGGATATATTTACACTTTTGTCTACCACGATTATATAGAGAAAATTTCGTTAGAGAGAAATTAAGTAAAATTTAAACTAAGACTAATTTACTATCGACTACCTTTCCAATTCAAGAAATTAGTTGATTGTATGTTATTAATTTTCAAAAATAACACGTATTATTAGTCCTGGTAATCATCTTATGTAGAAAAAGCCACAAATTACACACAAGAAGCTCTTAAGATTTCCCAACTAGATCCTTGTTTAGCATCCACTCAAATAACACTATCATTTTTTCGTTCTCCAAAAGATCCGCGACGGCTTAGTCTGAAAAAAAAGTTAAGGAACGAACCTAGAGCTCAACACGCTCGATCGCGTCAAAATTTATCTTATTCTACCCATGCAAGAAAGTCAAAATAGTGACAAAACACTAATTTTAATTTTTTGGAATATTTTTTAAATTTTGCAAAAATCACAATAATTTTTTTTTAAATTTGGTGGTAACAACAGGAATTACGTGAAACAGACGACTGCAGGCCACGAATCAAATCGATAGATCCCCCATAATAGAATTTAGACATTGTCCTCAATATCTTAAAGAGGTCTCTACTAAATCCTAAGCCGTTAATTAGGTATGCTTAAAGATAAACGATTATTCGATAAGAATTGGATATCGGATTCCCCCAATGAAGCGGAGATGTGAAGCACTTGCGTGAACGAAGGACAAAACCGCGAGCACGAGAGGCTTCAAAAATCCGGGACATCCTGGACATTACAACACAACATAAAACACGGATAATGGAAGAGGCGAGCCTCCTCACAATAAAAAAAACACTTATTCATTACTACATAACTACCATACTACTACTACGATAATACTAGGATAAGCATGGGTTGCCACCCACGAAGCGCTTGTTTTAGGTCACTTAGCTTGACCCGATCCCCCCATACTTGAGTTGGTCAAGGGGGATAGAAGTGGAGAAACGGAACATTCAAGACACGGATGTCCTCTCCATAAGAGCAAGGAAAAATCTCCATCGGGCTTTGAAAAATTTTAATGACTTTGAAAGCTTTAGTGCCCCGATGAGATAATTCTGGGAGAAGAGAAGTATGAACTCTTTTAGAAGTGAGAATCTCGGGGTTGAAAACTTTTTCCTCAATTTCGGATGAAAAGGAGAGTAAAGCTCCGAGCCTAGGAACTTCTTTGGGGAAAGGAAGTTCATAAAGAGGAGGATTAAAATCCTCAAGAATTAAAGAAGCATTAGTGGTCTTCTTTACATTCTTTTCCATTGTTTCACAGTTGGTGACTTCATAAAGGTTCTCATGAATGAGTATACCCGGATTAAATACCTTGTCCTCGTTGTTGGTTGAAGGCAAAGCATCAACCTTGGAAAAATCCTCATAGAAAACTGAGTCACACTCGGGAAAAGGAAGGAAATCACTTGATCCAGGTGGATCAAGTTCATCAATCAAGATTTTAGAATCCTTGATTTTCTCTTCCTTGGAGTCAAATGGATCATCATAAGTATTATCATTAATGGTCTCAAGATCAAAAAGTTCATCATCATAATCATCCCATAATGGTAGGGATGAGTAATCAAGAGCATGTTCATCGGTGAACATCTCAGGAATGGTATTCACAAGATCGTTACTAGGAGAATAGTCTGCTAATGGAGATTGGTTAAGCAAACATTCTTTAATAACGTCTTCCAGAGTTATGTCATCATTTCCTGGTGGAAATGTGATAAGAACGAGTTCATCGGTGAACTCCTCGGGAATAGTATCAACAAGATCGTCATTTCCCGATGGAAATGAATCACTTGCGAGATAAGCTTCGAATTCATCCTAAATTAACTCACTTTCTTCAAGGGAAATAAGTGTGAGGGGAGAAGAAGACTTGGTTATAGGTTCCGAAATCAGAGTGGGATTGCCACTTGGATGATTTGTTGCAAACAAATCTTCAAGAATTTCCTCATGTGAAACATTATAGACATCAATCATGTTGATTGATTCTTGATGAGGTTGGGTTGAATAGATTAAAGTGTCATGTCTCATATTCAAGGTTAATCTTTCATTACCGTCACGGAGAATCATTTCTTCTCCATGAACGTCAATCAAAGCACGAGCGGTCCGTAAGAAAGGTCTTCCCAAGATGATGGGGACACGAGGATCGCTTTCATAATCAACGATGACAAAATCAGCAGGAAATGTAAACTTTCTAACCAGAACGAAGACATCTCTTGCAATTCTGACCGGAGTACAAATCTCACGATTAGCAAGTTCAAGGGTCATTTGGGTGGAAATAAGCTCGGGTAATCCTAACTTTTTCCAAGAGTGGCATCAAGTTGATGCTAGCACCTAGATCGGCTAGGGCTTTGCACTTGAGCTTACTAAAACCACACAGAATGAGAAATTTCCCAAGGTCTCCAAGTTTTTCGGGTAACTTCTTTAGGATAACCGCTGAGTAATTTTCATTAAGGGGTGTATTTGCCAATTCTATAAGTTTCTCCTTGTTGGAAAGGAGAGACTTAAGCATTTTTTGGTATTTCGGGATTAAAATCAAAGCATCGGCAAGAGAGATATTGATGTGAAGTTGTTTAAACATGTGCCAAAATTTGTGGATTTGGACTTCATCTTTCTCTTGCCGTTTTTCTTGGTTCATTCTTGACGGATAAGGGATATGAGGGTGACGAGGATCCCTTTGGTGAACCACATAATTTCTTTGAGAAGGAGGTTTAGCTTTTTGGACGAGAGGAGGTGGGACCTTAATGGTAAACTCACCATGTTCTGGGTCCGTTAAAGTCTCCTCAACACGTTCATCCTCCTCCGGATTAATGAATGGAGGAGGCATAGGAACGGAAGGTCCATCAAGAACAAGACCACTTCGAGTGGTAATGGCTTTCAATTCACCTTTCGGGTTAGCAACGGTGTTGCTAGGGAGAGATCCCGAACCCGAGGTAGAAGTGGTGTTCATTTGAAAGAAGCTTGCCATCATGTTCTTAAGCTCGTTAGTTTGATTTGACATTGAAGTTTGAATTGAAGATTGCATTTTATTTCTTAACTCATTTTTCACATTGTTAATTTAAGCTTGCATGGCTTTTATATTAACATCATTCATTTTCTTAATTTTCTCCAATTCACTTAAAGGAACACTTTGGTTTTGTTGAATTGGAGCTTGATAATTTGTATTTTGATTGAAATTGTTTCCTCGGTTATATCCTTGAGGTTGGCTAAAACGGTTTTGATTATTTTGCCCGTTTTGTTGAACAAAACCCGGTGGTCCTTATTATGATTACACACCAAGAGACGATAAACCGGAATACCCAGATCGAGAATACCCGCGGCTGCGTGCAACATATCCTTGAATATTATCCTGATATTCCAGGAAAGTGTTGCCATCGGCGGCGAGACACAAGTAGAAAGATGACACCAACCGCAAATTAAACACAAATCTCCTCAACACTTAACGGAAGCTGGAGGTGGTAGCTTGAAATTGTTTATGGAATAGCCGTACATGGCGGTAGTCACAGCACTCAGTTTGCATGATGTTACTGCATGAGAAAAAAAAAAAAAAAAAAAAAAAAAAATAAAAAAAAAAAAAAAAAAAAAAAAAAAAAAAAAAAAAAAACAAAAAAAAGAAAAAGAAAAAAAAAAAAAAAAAAAAAAAAAAAAAAAAGAAAAAAAAAAAAAAAAAAAAAAAAAAAAAAAAAAAAAAAAAAAAAAAAAAGAAAAAAAAAAAAAAAAAAAAAAAAAAAAAAATAAGTTTGGCTACATGGAAGAGAGAAGAATTAACACCACTTGATTTCACTTGAGAAAGCAAATTGTATTTGTTCGCGTGAATTGCGGAACTTAGATTGTTCTTCGATAATTGTCCAACACATCTAGAGCACTTCTTTCAAAAGATTGCCACGGCGCAGACATTTCATAGGAATCATGGTCGGGCCAGGGTCAAGGCATTGGTATAATTATCAAGTTGGTGCAATTCGTGAACCATGAAAGGGACAAGCATGAAGATATCTTTGTATCGGTCCCACGCCTCATGAAACGATCATCAAACCTTTGTTGAAAATTAGAAATTTCATTTCGAAGGTTGTTGTTCTTGAGGGGGAAAGAATTCGTTAATGAATTTGGGACCGAAGAACATCCCAAGTTAGAATAGAACGAGGGGGTTCTTTCTTAAGCAACGATGGGCTGCCCCCGGCAAGAGAGAAATGAAAAAGCATGAGCTTAATCGCTGAATTAGGCACATCCTTGTATTTTTAATGAGAAGAAATTTTGTTGAAACAATGAATGTAGTCAATAAGGATTGTCATTACATCGAGTCCGAAGAATTGGTCCGAAGTCATCATATTAATGAGACTATGCTTATGACCCTCGAAAATGCCAGCAAGAATGCGTGCAACCACGATAGCCTCCGCATAACACGTGGTGCACGCAGTAATTCCGCCAAAGTTAACGATGATCGACCATCTTAACTACAGGGGATTCTTCAAGAGAGAAAGGTTGTTTTGAACGTCTACGGTTACAACGTTTCGGGTTTTGAAGTGGTTGGATAGAAGAGAATTACCAATGAATAGAAGAAGAACGATGCGCATACACTAAAAGATTAAAAGAAAAATATTTTTGGGTTCTTTTTCTTCAATTATTTCACAATTATTTAATGGACATAACAAGATCGAATAACTTAAACAATAATCGACAACGCTTTACACGTAGCTCTTTAAAAGAAAAACGCACAAGGAGCGGAGGAGAAGGAAAGCGCGAAAGCAAATAAAAACCTTACTCCTTTAAGGGTCGGAAGTTATCTCGAAACAACCCTCTTTAAACCCCTCATAGAGTTTGTTAAACGTTTTAAAGGTGAGGCCAGTCCGTCGCAAGTGACACAAAGGCAAGTTTGTGAATCCTTTGTTCGGGAACTTTATAATGATAATTGTCTCAATTTGAGCTCATTATAATATAGATGATGATTTATTTCTCTAGAGATATAAGGACAATTTTTTTTATGTGTTTTGATTTTTTTCTGATTTTTAACATTTATAATACTAATAAAAGAAACTAGAAAAAATAATTTTTGTTATTTTTGTATTTTTAAAACATAAAAGAATATATACACAAACGGAGATGAAAACTTCACGAGGAAGGGTCTTCAAAAACTAATCTTCAAACATAGACACGAAAATCGCACACACCTCCCCGGCAGACGCGCAAAAGATAAACAAAGAATAACCACTATAAAAAATAAAATACTATAATACTAGAAATATAAATAATATATATAAATAAGAAAAATCAATAATTATAATTCAATTATAGTATACGTATTCCGAAAGACTCAAAGAAATTCCTTTTGACCAAAGGAAAATCAAAAATCCCCCGGGTCGTTCCCCAACGAGATGCAAATTGAAAATCGAGAACGTTTGTGATCACACGTTTGAATGGTTAAAGAATTTTTGGATTTGATTTTTCAATTTCTACAACAAAAATGCAAAAACAATTAAAGAAAACCTAAAAACAAAAGCAAATAAGTTAAATCCTAAAACGAGAACGAGAATCCTAAAAAACGCGATTTAAAAACCTAAATTATCACAAATTTAAATCCTAAAATGATTTTTTAAGTTTTTCTAATCCTAAATGACTAATTTATAAGAAAAGTTAAAGAAAATCTTAAAACGAGAGCTTTTAAAGTTAAAGAACGAAGAAAACAAGAACGGGATTCGAATCCCATTCTTAAAAAAATGAAAATCTAAAATTTTAACCCTACGAAAACAAATTTAATTTTTCTAAGTCCTAAATATAAAAGAAAATTTTGAAAAAAAGAATTATATTTTTTTGATTTTTTAATAAGTTTTTTATAATTTAAAAACTGTTTTGAAAAGAAAATTTGAAAAAAATACTAAACAATTTTGAAAAATTCTAAAAAAAAATACAGAAACGTAGTTTGGAGTATGCTGGATTTCAGGAAAAATAAAAGTAAGAAAACAGCTTAGAAAAGAGCTTATGGGAAAAAAGGGCTAAAAAGACTATATAAATTAAAGGCTGAGTAGGGCTAACAGATAGCCATACTGGTACCGTTGGTGAGTGTGTGTGTTTGTGAGACTACTATGTGTTAAAGGGGAGGTCCAGGGTTCGAATCCTTGGCCTCCCTTTTAAAAAAAAATATATTTTTTTTAATTTTTTTTAAAACTTTTAAAACTCACAAAAATAAGCAAATTAAAAAAAAGTGACTTTTTTACAAAACTCAAAATAAGCTGCTAAATAAGCAAACAAAAAGAGGCAGTCTTAACTATTTTACACTAAGTCCTAAGGTGCTTAACTGTTAGGCTAATCTAGGGCAAATAAGTTAACGCAAAGCCAAACTAAGCTAAAACAGGTAAGCTATAATACCTAATAAGCACATTCAAACAAAATAAGCACAAAAAGATAAAGCAGATAAGCCAGAAAAAGCAATTAAGCAAAGGCACAAACTGGAAAATCAAACAGCCTAAGGGGCACCTTTTTGGGCTTATTTTTAAGCCCTAAAAAGGATCCTTATGGCTTTGGGGCTTGTACTAGCTTAAAGTCTGTCCTAAGGGCTATCTGAAAAAGCAAAGTAAAAATGGTTTGAAATGCATATAAGCTATTAAAAGGCTGATGGAAAAGGGCTATTTGTATCAGTATGCTACTTTTGGATTTTCTTAAAATGAAAAATGGCAATAAGCAGGCCAACAAATAAGCTAGTAAATAAGCTTAAAATTAAAAACTAAGAAAAAACAGATTAAGAACACCCTCAAATGAGCTTGTGCCCAAATTTTCAAAAACTAAAAACAACTTTAAGTATCTGATAATTGAATATGAAAAAGTGACTTTTAGACAAAAAAATAACTAGACAGATTTGAACAAAGTCAAAAATGACAAGAGACTTTTAACCATTACTAAACCTACTGCATTTGGACAATAAAAAGACACTAAAATAACTCTTAAAAACTAATTTAAAAAAAACTTAATCTAATAAGCTCTTGTAAACTGTTTTGTGCCACAGTTTTGAAAAACCAAGTAGGAAAAACTCAGAAACAAATTTGAAGACCTAAAAAACTTTGAAAACAGATTAAGACGTACTTAAAAAGACCAGTACAAGATTGCAAAATGACCCAAATGTTTTTAAAACAAAAATGACCCACTTTACTCCCTTGACCAAACACCCCTTTAAGTTTGAAAATTTAATTTTAAGACTGATTAATGATGATCTAAGCAAAGTTTTGTGAAAACAGTTGATAACAAAGATGAGTTAAGCTACAATAAGCAATAAGCAATAAAGATAAGCAGTTAAAATAAGCAACAAGGAAATAAGCAGTTTACAAGCTATCAAAGACAGTTTTCAAGCAAAGCATACACAAATCATAAATAAGCATTAAACAAGCACATATAAGCATAAAACACAGTAATAAGCAAGAAAAAACAACAATAAGCAATAAATAAGCACAACTACAGTAAAATAAGCAAAATATGAAAAAGAGAACTTACAAGAGTCCAAAGCTTATGGCAAGGAAATAAGCTCTCAACAGCTTAAAAACCAACCTATATGCTTCCCATGAAGCTCTAAACCAAGGCCATCCAAGATACACCTTGCTCCTTGCTTTCTTGGACAAATTCTTTTTTTTGTGAATTTTTGATTTTCTAGACAGAAAATTAAACAAACTTTAGCTTTTGAATGATTCCAAAGCTTAAATAAGAGCTTAAAAATAGTGATTAAATGACAAGTAATGTAAAAGACAAGTATTTAAAGAAAAGCTGAAAATTTCATTAACTTAATAAAATTACAATGCAAGTAAGTAAATGACAAGTATTTAAATGAAAATTAAAAGTAAATTGCAGTATTTAAAATGGTACAAACTTTGTTAATACAAATGCATGGACTTAACAAATTCGACAAAGGTAAATAAGCTACAAATGCCTACTACTTATACTAGATCTTCAAGCCTTGATATAACACCTCGTGTTTTAGGTCATTGTACGACATTATGTAATGCACAATTTATTTTTAGGGTTTTACGCGTTTTCTCTTAAAACTGTAAAGGTTACGTTACTGTGTCCTCATTAATTTCTTGAAAGTGGAATTTTATGAATATTTTTTTTGGATTTTTGATTTTATTTGACAGAATGAAAATAAGAGCTTAAATAAAGCTTTCACAAATGGCTATCAAGCTTATACAAGATCTTAGAAACAAATTATTAAAAAGGACAAGGAATTTAGAATGACAAGAATTAAAGAAACTTTAGAATTTCATTAACTTGAAAAAAGGAAAATTACAAGTGCTTAAATTAAAGGACCAAAAATATAAAATGAAAATTGTATTAAAAAGACAGTAATAAAATGTACAAAACATTGTTAATTAAAAATGATGATTAAACAAAATTCGACAAGGGAAAAATAAGGCTAAAAGCTACTATTATATACAAAGAGCTATTCTAGAGTCTTGTGTCTCTTCTAGGTTTGTGTGTTCTTCAGAGAGTGATTCCGAAGGAGTAGTTTTTCTTTGTGAGAGAGAAGTCAAAAGCCATCATAGACCCTTGAATTCTGGCGTTTAGTGACCAATCGTGATAGATCGAAAACCCTTGATTTCTTGTCCAATAGGGTGGTTCGGGATTGCCAAGGTGGCAATTGGACACATATGAGGTAGGGTGAGGTTTAGAGAGTGATGTTTTGGAGTGTAGTTGCTGGGGTGAGGGGATCAGTAAACAAGGGAAAATGACAGGGAAAGTGAACAGGGGTTTTTTTGGCGAGAAGGGTGGTTCTGTTTTGATTACTGAGTGAAGTTTGTGGAGTTGGCAAAATAAGTCCCCCATTTTGTATCATGTTGTTGCAATGAACGTCCTTGTGGTGATTAAACTTTATGGAAATTGGCAATAATAGCCCTTGAGGTTATATGTATTTATTACATTGATGCTCCTTGTAGTGACTAATAGTGTTAGTAAAAAAAGGTTTGGGTTTAACAGTTTGTGTTAACGTTAAGGGTTTTGGGCCTTTGTAAACTGTTTGGGCCGTTTGGATGCAAAATGGGTTTTGGGCTCTTTAAGCCTTAAAGGCTTATAAGGTCTTCAATAATACACTAATGGGCTGACCTGGCCTATTAGATAGGTGCGGGTGGGCCCATTAAGTGTTTCTTCGGTTTTGACTTCGGCTTTGACCTTTGACTTTGTCGTGGTTGACCTTGACTTTTACAGTTGACTTTTTGGTTGACTTTGACTTTTCACGCTTTTCCATTCCTTGCTCGGTTTTGTCCATTTTGGCTTTGTTTTTCGTCCTTTTGTTGGATATCCGTTTCCTGCACAATATAAGTGAAAACATACAAATACAATGTATTTTTGGTATGTTTTTAGTCGTTTAAGTCCGGTTTTAAAGGTCAAAGGTATGTGTATTTAGGCACATACCAGGTATCAAAGATAGGTACCTGAATTCCTTAAGATTTAAATCCTTACAATTTAAGTGGGTTGATTTTGTGCTAGTTAAAATGTCAATTCGGTTGGATTTGCCTTACTAAGCGTAGGCATTTTTTAAGTTTTTGGAAAAGCAATATATAAATTTTTAAAATTTTTAAATCTTCCAGAAAATATCAGTTGAAAGTTTGAAAATTTTTGCAGGGCAAACATGGAGGGACATGATTAATTTTTCCTATTTGCTA
>BQNB010056504.1:0-38646 GCA_026074375.1 Tanacetum coccineum | reverse complement strand
GAAGTTGTTTAAACATGTGCCAAAATTTGTAGATTTGGACTTCATCTTTCTCTTGCCGTTTTTCTTGGTTCATTCTTGAAGGATAAGGGATATGAAGATGACGAGGATCCATTTAGTGAACCACATAATTTCTTTGAGAATGAGGTTTAGCTTTTTGGACAAGAGGAGGTGGGACCTTAATAGTAAACTTACCATGTTCTGGGTTTGTTAAAGTCTCCTCTACACGTTCATCCTCCTCCGAATTAATGAATGGAGGAGGCATAGGAACGGAAGGTCCATCAAGAACTAATCCACTTCGAGTGGTAATGGCTTTCAATTCACCCTTCGGGTTAACAAAGGTGTTGTTAGGGAGAGATCCCGTACCCGAGGTAGAAGCAATGTTCATTTGGAAAAAGCTAGCCATCATGTTCTTAAGGTCGTTAGTTTGATTTGACATTGAAGTTTGAATCAAATTTTGCATTTCATTCCTTAACTCATTTTTCACATTGTTAATTTGAGTTTGCATGGCTTTCATATTAGCCTCATTTGTTTTCTTAAAATTTTCCAACTCATTTAAAGGAACACTTTGATTTTGTTGAATTGGAGCTTGATAATTTGCAATTTGATTGAAATTGTTTCCACGGTTATATCCTTGAGGTTGGCTAAAACGGTTTTGATTATTTTGCCCATTTTGTTGAACAAAACCCGGTGGTCTTGTTTGATTAACCACAACTAGAGGATGATAACCGGAATTACCCTGATTGTAGTTACCCGCGGCTGCTGCAGCGTATCCTTGAATATTATCCTGATATTCCGGGAAAGTGTTGCCATCGGTGGCGAGACACTGATAGTAAGGATGAGCACCACCGCAAGTAACACAAACTTCCTCAACAGCTTTTACGGAAGCTGGAGGTAGGGTTGCTTGAAATTGTTTTAGAATAGCCGTCATAGCAGTAGTCACAGCACTCGTCTGCTGATTTACTACATGAGTAAGTTTGGCTTTTGATATGTGTGAAAACACATATCCGTTTTATATCAAAAATGGCCCTAAAAAGACAAAATTGTGCTTTAAAATGCTTGAATATTGCTTGTTTTGTCTTTGCGATTGTGTAGGTACAGATAATGCAAAAATCTCAACAAACGGTCAAAAACGGACAAACACGGACGCGAGAACGGAATGGAGTGTACAAAAATCCGGGAGAATACTATCAATGGTCAACACTAAATGACAAAACTCCCAAATTTACCAAAACTGTCCCTCAAAATTTACCAAATTACAAAAATCATCCCTAAACCCTAACGGTGTTAACTCTCATAAATATAAAGAGTTAACCCCCATTAACTCTTTTATAAACCAAATCCGAAACTTGTTGTCCCTTACCCCGGCCCAAACCTATTTTATATAAGCCCAGGTCAACAAGTCAAAACCCCGGGTCAAAAGAAGTCAAACACACCTTTTGTAAAAGGGTAAAAAAAATGCGGGAAGAACAGTTGTTACTGTTCATCTTCTTCCCCGTTTTACCTAGAGTCTCAATCAAGGGTTAAAATCAAATTGAGTACCTGGCAAGTTAATTCAAGTGACAAGCAATGAAATGGCAGAGTTACACATCACCAAACGCTCTCATTGGCCAATTCCCAAAAGGGAATGACACGCGGGTAAAAGAGAAAACACACCAATCAAGTAGGTTTTGCACTTAAATGTGTGTAGAAGAAGCACAAATACCCTGACACAAGGATTGCCACGTTGGTAATCCGTGTGCTCATCAAAACGATCTAAGGGCCATGAATGAATATCCAATGATTGAAATGAATGAAGGGACATGATGGATGGGAGTGTGTAACTAACTGAGGGGACCTAGAAGCTTCTCACCACAGCTATAAATACAGGCATCCATCACTCACAGCAGCAGATCTAGGAGTAGGATTAGCTTAGGTAGCTTATTAAGATAAATTTCATGTAATTTCCTTTTTAAGCCTTGTATTCACTTTAATTTCCAATAAAATCTCAGTTTCATTTACTTTTTGAGTTTTAATCCAAGATTTACTTTAATACAATTTTGTTAAAATTGATCAAATCTCTTGATAAGCTCTCATAAGCTCTCTTTGTTATTATTAAGCTTGTTATACTCAGTTAAGCTTTTACAAGCTTAACTGAGCTTATGTTACTCAAATCTCACTCCCAAATTACCTAATCTTTCTATTGGATGATGAACCAATCCTGGAAGGGTTCATGGACTCTACTGGCTTATTCTAAATAAGCCAAAGCTTGTTGATATAAGCTCTAAGTGAGCTCTCATCCCTGTTTAGCTGGGATTTCAGGTTCTACTTCATTTATTTTTCTATTTTCATAATTATAGCTTAATCTTGTTCTTTGAATTTTGCTTAATCTGCTTATTTTCTTATTGCTTGTTTAAGTTGATTATTATTCTGCTTTATCTAGCTTATCTTAGTAGTTTAATGATTTATGTGTTCAATTGTTAGTACTTAAAATGTTTGTTCAAGTTTCTGTTTTAAAATTATTAAAAAACCAAAAATATTAGTTTAGATAGTAGCTTATTGTTTCTTGCTTATTTGCTTATAGTTTTATGATTATTAAGGTTGTTATAATCTATTTATTATCTGGTATTTATGATTTAAGCTCTTAATTTCATTTTCATAAGCGAATATGGTTTTGAGTTTAGTAAAAGGGGTGTTTGGCATAAGCAGTACTAACATTAGTTAGTACTACCTAGTGGCCTTTTGTGCTTTTAGCTCAATTTGGTTAGTTCAATTTAAGACATTAAGTCAGGTTCAAATAGTTTTTTAAAAAGCTAAATTTGGTTTTAAAAATTTTACTCAAAGCTTAGGATTGATTTTGTTAAAATTAGTTAAGTCATTAGTTTTTTTTATTATGTTTTGTGTTGAGGTACTTTTTAGTAATCATTTTAGTTTCATTCTAAGTTTTAAATATAGTAGAAACATTTTACTTAGGCTGTCATTTGCATTCTAAGTTTTTAGTTCATTAGCATTGTCAACTGCATCAGCAGTATTAAAAGCATAAAGGTCATTTTCTAACTTCATTTTCAGTAGAAGAAAATAGGTGTTAGGTTTTAAATTTCAGCATTCAAATAGAACTTAGGTTAGTTATAATATGTTTCTAGTTAGTTTTTATTAAGAAGTTATTGAGCTTATCTGTTTTTAGCTTTTAAATAAGCACTTTGTCTTTTCAAATTCAAAGCAAACTCAGCATAAGCTGAGTAAGCTGTCTGTTTAGTTAAGGTTTTTCAATAAGCTATAGTTTTTCCAAAGTCTTTTCAAAAAGTTATCTTAGAAGTCTTTAAGCTAACCTTCTAGAAAAACCAAGTTTCACTTCTTAAAAAGCTTATTTTCTAGCTTAAATTTAAGCTCAAAGTGTGTCTTAGGGACTGTTTGGTTTTAAGAGTTTTTCATAAGTGCTTACTTTGAATTACTAGCTTATGGCTTATTTTGTGTGCTTATTCTTGTTCAATTAGCTCTTTAGGTTAGAATTAGCTTATTAGTATCTTTATTAGTCTTAACTTTAGCTTATTTAGTGTTTTAGCTTATTTTAGTTTAAGTAAAACTCCAAAAAGAAAGTTAAGTAGTGACTGTTTACTTTTCAGCTATTTTATAGCTTATTTAGGGTTTTTCATAAAAAAATTCTTTTATTAAAAATGCTTATTTTTAGGTGCTTAATAACTTTGCTTTTATGAGTTTTCAAAAATAAAAAAAAAGGGGGAAAGTGGAAATCGGGGGTGAGCAAGGCTCAAACCCTCGACCTCAACACTTTCAACCCTTTTATAACACACACTCACTACCACTGCGCCCTGGGGTCTTTTTCATTAGACATCTACACAATTTAATTTTTATACACCTTTTGGCCCATTAAGCCTTATAAGCTGTTTTAGCTTATTCTGTGGCTTATTCGATAAGCTGTGATTTCAAGCTTATTTTTCCTAGGTTCTAATTAGTATAAGCTATTTTCTGTATTTTTTCTAGAATTTTTATAAATAGTTTAGTATTTTTAAACATTTATTTTTATTAAAAACTTTAAAAAATCATAAAAAATAGAAAAATAATCAAAAAATATAAATCTTTTTTAGAAAATTTTCTTTTATCATAAAGTTCATATGAAAATTAGTTTTGCTTTCGTAGGGTCTAATTTGCAAAATTTTGATTTTCAAAGAACGGGATTCGTTCCCGTTCTCGTTTTTCGTGTTTCAAAGCTCATTTCAACTCCGTTTTTGTTCTAGTTTTCTTTAAACTTACTTTTTAGTCAATTAGAGTCCATTTAAAAAGAAAAATTCAATTTAGGTTTAATTTTAGAAGTTTAGTTTTTTTAAATGCCGTTTAGAGTTCCCGTTTTGCGTTTTTAGTTAAAGTTTGATTTCCCGTTATTTGTTTTCGTGCTTAGTTGTTATCATTTGCTTATTTTAATTTGTAAAAGTAGATAATCAAATCAATCTTTGTCTTCAATTCAAATCATTGTCCGAACATCAAACGTGGTTTCAATTTCACAAATCGTTGGGGGATAACGACCCGGGAATCATACTTCCCGGTTTATATACGTATTATATTATATATATTTGTGAAGATTTTCCTTTTTACCTTTGTCCTCAAGGGTAATTTGGTAATTTTCCATCATATTATATATTTTATTATTACGTGTGTTGGTTTACTACCAATCAATTTTTGGCGCCGCTGCCGGGGATTTGTGATTAAGATTCTCTCGTTTGAAGTTTGTTGATCGTAATTTGAAGACCCTTTCATTTTTGAAAGTTTTGTTCTTGTTAAAAAAACCAAAAAAAAATTATAAAAAAAAAGTAAAAAAAATATTTTTTCTTTTCTTTTAGTATAATTATCATATAAAAAAAATCAAATATATAAAAAATTGTCCATAAAAAAAATAAATAAACAAAGTTGGTAAAAGAACACCAACAAATAATACCTTCAATTGAGGTATTATCCATTAGTAAGTTCCCAACTCGAATCAAAGATTTAAAAACTTGTCATTTGTGTCATTTACGAAATACGGCTCACCTTAAAAAGTAAAAATTTTAAGAGCTACCGTGAAGTAAATTTGATTATTTGGTTTAAGTTGTCTACCTCGTTATTCGTTAAAAATGTTTTATTTTAAAAAAAATTAAAAAAATATAAAAAATTAATTTAAATTTTCATTTTTTACTTTGTGCATGTGCACTCGTTCTCAAACCCGCAACCATAACCGTCAACAACAAGCCCAACCGGCTGTTGTAGAACCTTTTAATTTAGAAGAACCTTTTGATAATCCTCCCCTAGTTCCGATGGCTGATAACCGGACTATGGCACAATTGCTCCAAGCACCCACCGAGGGGTACGAGGATGCAATCATAATTCCCGAAATCAATGCTAATTTTGAGTTAAAGCATGGTTTGATCAATCTTGTTCAAATAAGTTCAGCATAGTCAACGTTAGTACTTGTAATAATTCCCCAAAGCATCTGAAGAACTGGATATATGGGCCTATCATGCCCAGAAGTCTTGCCTGTGAGACATTGGTTGATCATAGACAATATTGCTCTCCAAGGCTGATGCAGGATATTCACCGCCATTCTTGACATAAAGTGAATTACCTCTGTATACCCCAGCTCATTCACAAAGTCCATAATTGCATCACCCGACGGAGGTGACACAAACTGGTGAGCTTGATCAATGGGTGTTATCTCTAACGCTTCCCTTAGAAGATTAGCATCCAATACGAATCGAGTTTCATCCAGCTGAAAACTGTAAGCTCTAGTCTTTGCCTCATATGTAAGCGTGTTCCAAAATTGTTGAATGTAGATAGCTGGAACCGAGGCAGAAGCAGTGAATCCCCTGAAGAAGTTTTTGTTTTGTAGAATATCCACAGAGATCTGAAAGATTGGATTCTTTTACTTCTTTTGAAGATCCAAAACATAGTTGCTCTTTCCAATGGGCACCCATGCAGCAAATGAAAGTATCTGTTCATCAGATCTTGTGGGAGCAGGAGCTGGAACATTCTTATCAGCCATTTTGTCTACACAAGGATATCAACAAAGACAGGCAGACATGACATATATCATGATGTTAGATGAGAACATTGACATGCTTTGATTGATTATGGTGAGATTAAGTCAACGTTGGTAAAGGATATCCGATTAACACATACAAGTTAACAAGTCTCGGATGAGTGTTAACGAGGTAATTGTGCCATTGGATTGGGCCTTGAGAGGGTATTGGGACTAATGGGCCAAAACTTTGAGATTCTGGCCCAAACCGCTACCCACTTAACACCAAACTGCTGTGAGGATAGTTAATCAAACCGATGTGAAGAGGAATGATCAAACCGCTATGTAGGGAAATGATCAAACCGCTATGTAGCGGAATGATCAAACCCCCACGACCAAACATCAACAGATTTTATATTCATTTTAATCAAACCGCTATGACCAAACAACTATGATTATTATATTTATTTTAATCAAACTGCTATGACCAAACAACTACGAATATTATATTCATTTTAATCAAACCGCTACTAGTTAAGAAAAATTTGAAATAGCGGTTTGGATTATTTTAATAATAAAAATATTCTTCATCAAACCGCTACCTCGTAGCGATCCTAAGCAAACCGCTATTTAGCAGATTCCATCAAACCGCTATTAGGAAAACTAGCAAACCGCCATCTAGAAAACTAACGCAAACCGCTATCTAGAAAACTAACATTGAATTCAATTTTTCTTACTTTTTGGAAACTCAAATCATAATCCAAGGCTAACTAAAACACCCTAATCTCCTAGCAAGCAGATCTAACAACCTACACTTTCACATTACATTTCATTCGAGCCTTAGTCTACCTTCAAGCCACGAAATCCTTTGAAACCTTAAGGGGACATGCAAGCATTTTTAGAAACTCAATCAAGAATTTCTAAGTTACAACTAAGCCTACTCAACTAGGTTCAACAACAACAAACCGCTATTGACTTTCAAAGTCAACCTAAAATTCAAAAATCATCAAATCAGACAATCAAGGGATTGGGGATCACAAGTGAACATCATAATAGTATCATCTAAACCTAATACGCAATTCCCAGCAATAAGAACACATTTCCAAACACTCTACAGATATTCGAAGAAAAAACGAGTGATGAATTAATCAAATCCCACAAATGTGATTGAATCACACATGAACAGTCATAGATACACGTTTATCTACATTATCCGCACCTATCCCAATATCAATAACCATTTCCAAACATCATTTAACTTTTTGATCAAAAACTTGGTCGAACCTTGTGATTAATCATGATTAAGAGTGTTTTAGATTGTTGATCCCAATCCTTAATCGATTCCTTAGCTTGTCTAAGGTTAAATTACCTTGGATAAATCCAAAATAACTTGCTGTAGAAACTTTGTATGTATACTAAAGTGTATGCGGAATCTACACTTTAATATCTAGAAGTATAATGAAAGAACAATAATTGTGTAATATACAAAGATATAACCAAATAAAACAACTCCAATATTATTAGATCAATAATACGAGTACCTTCACTAGTACTAAGGGTTTACACAACCTTGAAGCTTCTTATCAAATCGACTTTGACAACAATGAAAACTTTTATCTCAACTAATGCCCTAGGAGTCCTCTTTTTTTATAGACTAAGGATTCTTAGTAGGCTTACAACATATACTAAAAGATAAACCAAAAACATATATAATATTCTATACAATCCAATTATTTAATTATCTTCTAATCTTTATCTCTTAGTAATCCTTATCTCTTTACTCGTCTTTATCTTTTGACAGTAGTAATTCTTCTAACAGTTGTAATCCAGCAGCATAAACTTTGTACCGCAACACAAATAAACATAAGCAGATAAGTAACATTAGTACCAGCATTACTATAATACTCACCAGATATTAAGTAACCGTGTTACTAGCAGTCTTAACTTTACTACTAGGCACTATTAACTACATAGCATATATTTTCATTCTACAACTCAAGCTGTCATAACTTCAAGAACAAGCAGCAGTAACTTATACAAACTAGTACTAACTTATACTTGACAGTAGTATCTACAGTATAACTTTAAAGACTGACCAGTATTAAGTTATGCTTGACATCACTAATGTATACCTGAGCAGCAGTAAATCTAAGAATCATCTTGAAGTCTTTAAGTCCCAACAATTATGGAGATTAAAAAATTGTTGTAAGCTCAGATTGTTTAGATCTATATCTAGGATGAATAACAAAGATAATAACATGCTACGAAAAGAACAAAATCTAAGTGTTAATCTAACACGGTTTCATCCATTATCTTCTTACACATGACTACTACAAGCCCCATTCTTAACCTTGATCAAATGGTAGAACGTGTTATCTAAACTATAACAAGGAATGAAAGATCCTTGAGGCTAAAACACACAAATTCTAGGCGTCCACTTAGAGGATTTGACCCCTAGACACACACATACACACACACTTTTTTGGTGTTTATATCTTGACGCACAGAAAACTATACGACCAATATCTCTTTATATACTAGAGATATTAGGTTTACAAAGGATAAGAACAAATAAAGATATTAATAAATCTTTTTAACATTTAAGTTTATCTTCAAAATCTTCCATCTTTTTGAAAATTTCTCTTTTGTTCGCCTTTATAAGTCCTTCATCTTTCATAGTTTTGTCTTATCAACTTTCCAATATTAGTACCCCAACAATCTTCCATAGTTGATAATTACAAAATCTAAGAAGCACAAACATTCCCTAGCTAATATATATGAAAGAATAAGGATCATTCCACCAAGGATCTGTAAGTTGCACATCTTCTTCCCCATATTTGTCATAATCAAATAGGGTACTAAAGTATACAACTTTGATTATCGAACAACCACAACCACAATCACACTTCCAATCCACCAAAGCCTTCCAACCAACTCAATTACCTTCCATTGACACGCCTTAAGATAAATGTAACTGAGCAGTAGAAACTTAAACTAGCAGGTAAGTAACAAGCTTACATAGTAAAAACCTTCACCTCATGTGGTTACCTGAAAATGTGTAAACATTTAACAATAAGCTTCGCCCTGAAACCCATAATGTTCACCATTTCTAGAATCTTCAAATTCCTGTAGGCTCAAGTAATGATTACTATAAGAAAACTAATTATAAACGAACTAGATGTAGAAGTAGAATAACCCAAACTTGTGTCTTAAGACTTGTAACTAATTCCACTGACTCCCAACTCATATATAATAAATCTAGAAAAAAAGTAGATTCGCGAACCTCTTGACAATTAATCCTCATCTACTAATGATACACCAGACCAAAGTGATAGCAAATGTGAGCATTGAGCACCATAAGTTAGATCACACACCTTTGCTAGATTCGTCAAGTCTTCATCACATTGTTTCTAAGTACGGACAAGTTATCTTCAAAGTGTAACACCCACTTTAAGATATAATAAAAACACGACCCTAAACAATTCAACTTCATCATCAAATAAGTAATAAACAATCTTCTTCGTAACCAATTAATTCAAATAAATATGAGCCTTTAATCTTTTAAGAGCATTTAAAATCAAAAATTAAACAAATATGTTTCACTGTTCTGTCCAAGACCGCATATTTGTGTGTTGTCCGATATCTGCCAGAAATGGCAGTATAAACAATAAGCTAGCAGTACAAACACTCAACTAGTAGTATAAACTTCTAACCACCAGTATTAACTCTTCCCCTTAAACCAAGCAGTATAAACGAACCTGTTAACCATGAATGATCAATAATCATACAAAAAATGCTTCCTTTGAATCATCTAGACAGCAGAAACTTGTTTCCAATGAGTACCATAATCATGAAGCATCCAATAAGATCACATCCATATCCAACAGTCTCAACGCCAAACACGAACCAGAAAACCTGGCAGTACTAAACCTTTCTGTTAGCACGTCTTGAATGAGATCATGTAGCTTCCAAGAAATTAAACCAAACCAATTCAATCTTGGCTTTGAATACACAAATAAACGATTTCCTGTTTTTGTCAGATTAGGCCTTGCCAAAAACGTAACCAGATTTAGGGTTTTATGAATAAACCCTAATATTCACCAAACTCGACTTCAAACAAAATTAATCATAGTTGTCTTTTTTTTAAAGTATAAAGACGACGCTTTAAAGTGTCACAAAAACCCTAACTTCACCAAAATCACCAATACACCAAACATAGATTCGTCTCTTCTTTTTCATCAAGAACACAATACCAAAAACCTTGTAATCATCCTAGATCGAGAGCCACGAGGCTCTGATACCAATTGTGGAGATTAAAAAATCGTTGTAAGCTCAGATTGTTTAGATCTATATCTAGGATGAATAACAAAGATAATAACATGCAGCGGAATAAGAACAAATCAATGTTATTCTAACAAGGTTTCATCATTATCTTCTATGATACATGACTACTACAAGCCCCAATTCTACCTTGATCAAATGGTAGAACGTGTTATCTAAACTATAACAAGGAATCAAAGATCCTTGAGGCTAAAACACACAAATTCTAGGCGTCCACTTAGAGGACTTGACGCCTAGACACACACACACTTTTCTGGTGTTTACATCTTGACACACAGAAAACTATACGACCTATATCTCTTTATATACTAGAGATATTAGGTTTACAAAGGATAAGAACAAATAAAGATATTAATAAATCTTTTTAACATTTAAGTTTAACTTCTGAATCTTCAAAATCTTCTATCTTTTGAAGAATTCCTCTTTTGCCTTTTAAGTCCTTCATCTTTCATATGTTTTGTCTTATCAACTCAAATATAATTCCCAACAATCTTCCCCTAGTTGATAAATGACAAAAACCATATACGCACAAACTTTCCCATAATCAAATATATATACGAAAGAATAGGGATCAATCCAACCAAGGATCTGTAAGTTGCACAATCTTCTTTGTAAATAATCTTCATTCCCTTTTTTGTCATAATCCCCCCGAAAAAATTAGGGGACTAAAGTATACAACTTTGATTTCGACAACCACTATCACACTTCCAATCCAGCCTTCCAACACCTCAAATTACCCTCCATGACACGCCTTAAGATAAATGAACTTGAGCAGTAGAAACTAGCAGTAGTAACAATGGCTTATAGTAGTAAAAACCTTCACCTCATGTGGTACATGTAAATGGTTAAACATTTTAACAATAAGCATACCCCAAAACCCATATGGTTTAACCATTCTTGAATCTCAAATTCTGTATGCTCTATGTAATGATAACTGATGAAGAAAACTAAGTAATAACGAACTGATGTTAGAAGTAGAATAAGCCCAAACTTGTGTCTTATGTCTTGTACTATCCACGTGACTCCAAACTCAATAAATAAAAATCTTTGAAATAAAAGTAGATCGCAACCTCTTACAACATCCTCATCATCTATGAAACGACCAGACCAAAAAGTTATAGGCAAAAATGTGAGGCATATGATCACCATAAGTTAGATCATCACACTTTGCTAGATCCGACAATCATTCATCACATTTTTCTAAGTACGGACAATATCTCAAAGTGTAACACCACTTTAAGATATAATAAAAACAAGTCACGACCCTAAACATTCAACTTCCATCACAAATAAGTAATAAACAAATCTTCTTTGTACCAAATAAATATTCAAATAAATATGAGGTTGCCAGAAAGGAGACGAGATATAAGAGCATTTAAAATCAAAAATTAAACAAATATGTTTCACTGTTCTGTCTGAGATCGCATATCTATGTGTTGTCCGATATCTGCCAGCACTGGCGGTATAAACAATAAGCTAGCAGTACAAACACTCAACTAGCAGTATAAACTTCTAACCACTAGTATTAACTCTTCCCCTTAAACCAAGCAGTATAAACGAACCTGGTTAACCATTTGAATACACTAAACAAAGCAAAAAATACTCCTTTGAATCATCTAGACAGCAGAAACTTGTTTCCAATGAATACCATAATCATGAAGCATCCAATAAGATCGCATCCATATCCAACAGTGTCAACGCCAAACACGAACCAAAAAACCTGGCAGTACTAAACCTTTCTGTTAGCAAGCACGGTTTGAATGAGATCATGTAGCTTCCCCCCCCCAAGAATATTAAACCAAACCGAATTCAATCATCTTGGCTTAGAATACCACATAAAACGATTTCCTGACTTTTGTCAGATTAGGCCTATGCCAAAAACTAACCAGATATAGGGTTTTTTATGAATAAACCCTAATATTCACCAAACTCGACTTCAAACAAAATTAATCATAGTTGTCTTTTTTTTAAAGTATAAAGACGACGCTTTAAAGTGTCACAAAAACCCTAACTTCACCAAAATCACCAATACACCAAACATAGATTCGTCTCTTCTTTTTCATCAAGAACATAATACCAAAAACCTTGTAATCATCCTAGATCGAGAGCCACGAGGCTCTAATACCAATTGTGGAAACCTAAAGAATCGTTGTAAGCTCAAATTGTTTAGATCTATATCTAGGATGAATAACAAAGATAATAACATGCAGCGAAATAAGAACAAATCAATGTTATTCTAAAAAGGTTTCATCATGATCTTCTATGATACATGACTAGTACAATAGAACCCATTTCCTACCTTGATCAAATGGGTAGAACGTGTATTATCGATAAACAATAACAAGGAATCAAAGATCCTTGAGGCTAAAACACACAAATTCTAGGCATCCACTTAGAGGACTTGATGCCTAGACATACACACACACTTTTCTGGTGTTTATATCTTGACGCACAGAAAACTATATGACGCAATAGCACTTATATACAAGAGATTATAGGTTTTACAAAGGTATAGAACAAATAAAGAAGTATTAATTAATCTTTTTTAAAACATTTAAGTTTAACTTCCGAATCTTCAAAATCATCTATCTTATGAAGAATTCCTCTTTTTGCCTTTAAGTCCTTCATCTTTCATATGTTTTGGTCTTATCATACTCAAATGATAATTCTCAACAATCTTTCCCCTATTTGATAAATGACTAAAAAAACCATATAAGCACAAACTTACCTGAAGCGTAATATATATAATTAAAGAATAGGGACATTCCACCAAGGATCTTAAGTTGCACATCTTCTTTTGTAAACTTCTCCCTTTTATGACATAATGAATAGGGGAAGCTAAAGTATAAACTTTGATTTCGACAACCACTATCACACTTCCAATCCAGCCTTCCAACAACTCAAATTACCCTCTATGACACGCCTTAAGATAAATGAACTTGAGTAGTAGAAACTAGCAGTAGTAATAATGACTAGCAGTAGTAAAAACCTTCACCTCATGTGGTACATGTAAATGGGTTCAACCTTTAACAATGAAGCTACCCCCTGAAACCCCATATGTTAACCATTTCTTGAATCTTCAAATTCTGATTGCTTCTATGTAATGATTACTGAAAAGAAAACAAAGTATATAACGAACTTGATGTAGAAGTAGAATAACCCAAACTTGTGTCTTATGTCTTGTACTATCCACGCGACTCCAAACTCATAAATAAATCTGTGAAATAAAAGTAGATCACAACCTCTTGACAATTATCCTCATCTTCTATGAGACACCAGACCAAAGTGATAATAAATGTGAGCATTGAGCACCATGAGTTAGATCGCACACCTTTGCTAGATTCGTCAAGTCTTCATCACATTGTTTCTAAGTACGGACAAGTTATCTTCAAAGTGTAACACCCACTTTAAGATATAATAAAAACACGACCCCAAACAATTCCACTTCATCATCAAATAAGTAATAAACAATCTTCTTCGTAACCAATTAATTCAAATAAATATGAGCCTTTAATCTTTTAAGAACATTTAAAATCAAAAATTAAACAAATATGTTTCACTGTTCTGTCCGAGATCGCATTTGTGTGTTGTCCGATATCTGCCAGAACTGGCAGTATAAACAATAAGCTAGCAGTACAAACACTCAACTAGTAGTATAACTTCTAACCACCAGTATTAACTCTTCCCCTTAAACCAAGCAGTATAAACGAACCTGTTAACCATGAATGATCAATAATCATACCAAAAATGCTTCCTTTGAATCATCTAGACACATAAGAAAAAAAAAGAATCTTGATTTCCAAAGAGATACCATAAACATGAAGCCATCCATAACGATCAACATCCATTCCACACATCTCAACGCAAACACAACCAAAAAACCTGGCAGTACTAAACCGTTCGTTTATCTACTGCCATAGAATGAGATCATGTAGCTTCCAAGAAATACACCAAACCAATTCATCTTGTGCTTTGAAATACACAAATAAACATTTCCTGTTTTTTGTCAAGTAAGGTTATCCCTTTGCCAAAACAAAAACGTAACCAGAATTTAGGGTTTTTAATGAAAAAACCCTAATATACACCAACTCGACTTCAAACAAAAATAATCAAAGTTTGTCATATCATTTTAAAGTATAAAGAACGATAAGGCTATTAAAGTGTCACAAAAACTCCTAACTCACCAAAATCACCAATACACCAAACATAATTCTCTCATCTTTTCATCAAGAAAATAAAATACCTAAAAAACCTTGTAAATCATCCTAGATCGTAGAGTCCGACGAGGCTCTAATTACACCAAACGTGGAGATTAAAAATATATTGATAGGAGCTCAAATTGTTTTAGATCTATATCTAGGATGAATAACAAAGATAATAACATGCAGCGGAATAAGAACAAATCAATGTTATTCTAACAAGGTTTCTTCATTATCTTTCTTTGATACATACAACTAAAAGAACCAGTCTACCTTAGATCAAATGGAAGAACGTTTTATCTAAACTATAACAAGGAATCAAAGATCCTAGGCAAAAACAGCATAATAACACAATTCTAGTCATCCACATAGAGGACTTGAGCCTAACATACACACACACTTTTCTGTGTTTATATCGTTGAACGCACATAAAACTATATGACCAATATCTCTATATACTAAATAGAAATTTAGGTTACAAAGGATAAGAACAAATAAAGAATATTAATAATCTTTTTAAACATTTAAGGATAACTTCTGAATCTTCACAATCTTCCTATCTTTTGAAGAATTTCTCCTTTGTCTTTTAAGTCCCTTATCTTTCATATGTTTTGTCTAATCAACTCAAAATATATTCCCAACAAACTTCCCCTAGATGATAATGACAAAACCAAATAAGCAACTAACTATCCCTAAGCTAATCTAGATATGAAAGAATAGGGATCATTCCAACCAAGATCTGTAAGTTGCACATCTTCTTTGTAAATCTTCTTCCCCTTTTTGTCATAATCAAATAGGGGACTAAAGTATGCAACTTTGATTTCGACAACCACAAACCACTATCACACTTCTAATCCAGCCTTCCAACAACTCAAATTACCCTCCATGACGCGCCTTAAGATAAATGAACTTGAGCAGTAGAAACTTAAACTAGCAGTAGTAACAATGACTTACAGTAGTAAAAACCTTCACCTCATGTGGTACATGTAAATGGTTAAACATTTTAACAATAAGCTTCCCCTGAAACCCATATGTTAACCATTTCTTGAATCTTCAATTCTGTAGGCTCTATGTAATGATTACTGATGAAGAAAACTAAGTATAACGAACTTGATGTAGAAGTAGAATAACCCAAACTTGTGTCTTATGTCTTGTACTATCCACGTGACTCCAAACTTATAAATAAATCTGTGAAATATAAGTAGATCGCAACCTCTTGACAATTATCCTCATCTTCTATGAGACACCAGACCAAAGTGATAGCAAATGTGAGCATTGAGCACCATAAGTTAGATCACACACCTTTGCTAGATTCGTCAAGTCTTCGTCACATCGTTTCTAAGCACGAACAAGTTATCTTCAAAGTGTAACACCCACTTTAAGATATGATAAGAACACGAGCCCAAACAATTCCACTTCATCATCAAATAAGTAATAAACAATCTTCTTCGTAACCAATTAATTCAAATAAATATGAGCCTTTAATCTTTTAAGAACATTTAAAATCAAAAATTAAACAAAATCTTGTTTCAACTGTCTGTCCCAAAGACCGCATATTTGGTGTAGTCCGATATCTAGTCCAAGAATGTGCAGTATAAACAATTGAAGCTATCAGTACAAACACACAACTAGTTAGTAATAAACTTCTAACCACCAGTATTAACTCTTCCCCTTAAACCAAGCAGTATAAACGAACCTGTTAACCATGAATGATCAATAATCATACCAAATATGCTTCCTTTGAATCGTCTAGGCAGCAAAAACTTGTTTCCAATGAGTACCATAATCATAAAGCATCCAATAAGATCACATCCATATCCAACAGTCTCAACGCCAAACACGAACCAGAAAACCTGCAGTGACTAACCTTCTGTTAGCACGCTTGAATGAATCAATGTAGCTTCCAAGAAAATAAACCAAACACCAATTCAATCTTTTGGCTTTGAATACACAAATAAACGATTTCCTTGTTTTTTGTCAAGTTAGTGCCATTGCCAAAACGTAACCAGATTTAGGGTTTTGTGAATAAACCCTAATATTCACCAAACTCGACTTCAAACAAAAATAATCATAGTCGTCTTTTTTTAAGTATAAAGACGACGCTTTAAAGTGTCACAAAAACCCTAACTTCACCAAAATCACCAATACACCAAACATAGATTCGTCTCTTCTTTTTCATCAAGAACATAATACCAAAAACCTTTGTAGATCTCCTAGATCAAGAGCCACGAGGCACTAATCCAATCGTGGAGATAAAAAAATTGTAGTAAGCCTCAGATTTGTTTAGACTAAATCTAGATGAATAACAAAGATAATAACATGCAGCGGAATAAGAACAAATCAGTTAATCAATGTTATTCTAACAAGGTTTTATCATTATCTTCTGTGATACATGACTACTACAAGCCCCAATTCTACCTTGATCAAATGGTAGAACGTGTTATCTAAACTATAACAAGGAATCAAAGATCCTTGAGGCTAAAACACACAAATTCTAGGCGTCCACTTAGAGGACTTGACGCCTAGACACACACACACACTTTTTTCTGGTGTTTACATTCATTGACGCTCAGAAACTAAATGACCAATATCACTTAATATATATCAAGAGATATAAGGTTTGAAAAAGGATCAGATCAAATAAAGATATTATAAAATCTTTTAAAACATTTGAAGTTTAACTTCTGATCTTCAAAATCTTCTATCTTTAGAGAAGAATTCCTCTTTTGCCTTTTAATCCATCATCTTTCGTAGTTTATTTCTTTTATCAACTCAAATATAATTCCCAACAATCTTCCCCTAGTTGATAATGACAAAACCATATAAGCACAAACTTCCCCTGAAGCTAATATATATATGAAAGAATAAGGATCATTCCACCAAGGATCTGTAAGTTGCACATCTTCTTTGTAAATCTTCTTCCCCTTTTTGTCATAATCAAATAGGGGACTAAAGTATGCAACTTTGATTTCGACAACCACAAACCACTATCACACTTCTAATCCAGCCTTCCAACAACTCAAATTACCCTCCATGACGCGCCTTAAGATAAATGAACTTGAGCAGTAGAAACTTAAACTAGCAGTAGTAACAATGACTTACAGTAGTAAAAACCTTCACCTCATGTGGTACATGTAAATGGTTAAACATTTTAACAATAAGCTTCCCCTAAAACCCATATGTTAACCATTTCTTGAATCTTCAATTCTGTAAGCTCTATGTAATGATCACTGATGAAGAAAACTAAGTATTACGAACTTGATGCTGAAGTAGAATAACCCAAACTTGTGTCTTATATCTTGTACTATCCACGTGACTTCGAACGTATACCCAAAACCAATGTATAAGGAGACCGCAATCTCTTGACAATTATCCTCATCTTCTATGAGACACATAACCAAAGTGATAGCAAATGTGAGCATTGAGCACCATAAGTTTGTAAATCACACACCTTTGCTAGATTCGTCAAGTCTTCGTCACATCATTTCTAAGCACGAACAAGTTACCTCCAAATGTTGTAAGCCATTTGAGATATGATAAGAACACAAACCCAAATAATTCCACTTCATCTTCAAATAGGTGATAAACAATAATCTTCGTAATCAATTAAACCAAGAAATCCAAAAATGAGCCTTTAAACATTTAAGAACATTTAAATCTGTCTCAAATACCTCTTGAACCTGTGTGTGTAACAAATAACCAAAATTACCCTTTGTCACCTTATATTGAACCAAAATAATCTTTGTTGTCCGATATCGGTTAAAGCTAGCAGTTGTATCTTAATATTGTTCAAATGTAACAATGCTAACAGTAATAACTTACTGTTTCACCGTAGCAGTATTAAAATCACACTAGCAGTACTAATCGTATATTGACAGCATTAAGTATATGAGCAATATTACTTTACTTTTCTAAAACCAATAGTAGCAATATACAAACCTATACTCAGCCCACATTCATCAAACAATCTCGGTCTGCCAACACTCAAAATACGACGTCCATCATATATGAAAACAATAACCTACCCTGTTGCTAGTCATTGATTCAGCCCATATACACACCATATATTAGGTTAACTTTTAGCACATACTCCTTTATCCTGTTACTGCTGCTTCTTTTCCTCTAAACTCGAACACAACCACAACAACTTATATTCGAACCCAATAGCAGCACAATTTGCTTAAACCAAGCAGTATTAATATTATGAATCAGTACATTTAACTTATGTTCAAAACCCTAAACATAAGATAAACATCAAGCAGCCAACGATTTTCGAATTAAAACATACCATTATCATCTATTCTGATGATCAATTCTTAGCAGCGATGAATACATCATGATGACACCAAAGGCCTTAATGCGTTGTATCCTTGAGATCGACGAACCATTCAATCCAATTAGATCATGCATATTTTCCTGTCAGCAACCTATTACTTTACCAAGACGTCCACATACCTTGATGATTAAAAACTCAAAACCCTTACCAAGTATTTACATGGATTGTGCATAGCATCCAAGCAATAAATTCATGATCTTGAACACACAATTAAACATCATAAACCACCAGCTTGGCCGAATTAGGGTTTATAGAAAACCCTAATACCATTGATGTTAACCTTGATGTTCGTCTTGTCTTGGAACCCTTAGAAGACTTGACGCCTAGACAACACAACTACACTTTTCTGGTGTTTATATCTTGACGCACAGAAAACTATATGACCAATATCTCTTTATATACTAGAGATATTAGGTTTACAAAGGATAAGAACAAATAAAGATATTAATAAATCTTTTTAACATTTAAGTTTAACTTCTGAATCTTCAAAATCTTCTATCTTTTGAAGAATTCCTCTTTTGCCTTTTAAGTCCTTCATCTTTCATATGTTTTGTCTTATCAACTCAAATATAATTCTCAACAATCTTCCCCTAGTTGATAATGACAAAACCATATAAGCACAAACTTTCCCTGAAGCTAATATATATATGAAAGAATAGGGATCATTCCACCAAGGATCTGTAAGTTGCACATCTTCTTTGTAAATCTTCTTCCCTTTTTTGTCATAATCGAATAGGGGACTAAAGTATACAACTTTGATTTCGACAACCACTATCACACTTCCAATCCAGCCTTCCAACACCTCAAATTACCCTCCCTGGACAACGCCTTAAGAATAAATGAACTTGATCATGTAGAAACTTAAACTAGCACAGTAACAATGGCTTATAGTTAGTAAAAACCATCACTCATGTGGTACATGTAAAGTGGTTTAAACTGTTTTAACAATAAGCTTTCCCCTGAAACCATATTTAACCAATTTCTTGAATCTTCAAATTCTGTATGGCTCTAGTAATGATTACTGATGAAACAAACTAAGTATAGACAGAACTTGATGTAGAAGTAGAATAACCCAAACTTGTGTCTTATGTCTTGTACTATCCACGCGACTCCAAACTCATAAATAAATCTGTGAAATAAAAGTAGATCACAACCTCTTGACAAATTATCCTCATCTTCCTATAGACACCCTGTCCAAAGTGATTAATAAATGGTGAGCAATGAGCACCATGAGTTAGATCGCACAAAACCTATGCTAGATTCTTCAAGTCTTCATCACATTGTATCTAAGTACGGACAAGTTATTCTATCAAAGTTTAACAACCACTTAGATTATAATAAAAACACAAACCCAAACAATTCCACTTCATCATCAAATAAGTAATAAACAATCTTCTTCGTAACCAATTAATTCAAATAAATATGAGCCTTTAATCTTTTAAGAGCATTTAAAATCAAAAATTAAACAAATATGTTTCACTGTTCTGTCCGAGATCGCATATTTGTGTGTTGTCCGATATCTGCCAGAACTGGCAGTATAAACAATAAGCTAGCAGTACAAACACTCAACTAGTGGTATAAATTTCTAACCACCAGTATTAACTCTTCCCCTTAAACCAAGCAGTATAAACGAACCTGTTAACCATGAATAATCAATAATCATATCCAAAATGCTTCCTTTGAATCATCTAGACAACAGAAACTTGTTTCCAATGAGTACCATAATCATGAAGATTTCCAATAAGATCACATCCATATCCAACAGTCTCAACGCCAAACACGAACCAGAAAACCTAGCAGTACTAAACCTTTCTGTTAGCACGTCTTGAATGAGATCATGTAGCTTCCAAGAAATCAAACCAAACCAATTCAATCTTGGCTTTGATTACACAAATAAATGATTTCCTGTTTTTGTCAGATTAGGCTTTGCCAAAAACGTAACCAGATTTAGGGTTTTGTGAATAAACCCTAATATTCACCAAACTCGACTTCAAACAAAATTAATCATAGTTGTCTTTTTTTAAAGTATAAAGACGACGCTTTAAAGTGTCACAAAAACCGAACATTCACCAAAATCACCAATACACCAAACATAGATTCGTCTCTTTTTTTTTCATCAAGAACACAATACCAAAAACCTTGTAATCATCCTAGATCGAGAGCCACGAGGCTCTAATACCAATCGTGGAGATTAAAAAATTGTTGTAAGCTCAGATTGTTTAGATCTATATCTAGGATGAATAACAAAGATAATAACATGCAGCGAAATAAGAACAAATCAATGTTATTCTAACAAGGTTTCATCATTATCTTCTATGATACATGACTACTACAAGCACCAATTCTACCTTGATCAAATGGTAGAACGTGTTATCTAAACTATAAACAATTATGACAGATCCTGAGGCTAAAACACACAAATTCTAGGCATCCACTTAGAGGACTTGATGCCTAGACATACACACACACTTTTCTGGTGTTTATATCTTGACGCACAGAAAACTATATGACCAATATCTCTTTATATACTAGAGATATTAGGTTTACAAAGGATAAGAACAAATAAAGATATTAATAAATCTTTTTAACATTTAAGTTTATCTTCAGAATCTTCAAAATCTTCTATCTTTTGATGAATTTCTCCTTTGCCTTTTAAGTCCTTCATCTTTTCCATAGTTTTTGTCTTATCAACGTCAAATTTAATTCCAACAATCTTCCCCTAGTTGATAATGACAAAACCATATAAGCACAAACTTCCCCTGAAGCTAATATATATGAAAGAATAAGGATCATTCCACCAAGGATCTGTAAGTTGCACATCTTCTTTGTAAATCTTCTTCCCCTTTTTTGTCATAATCGAATAGGGGACTAAAGTATACAACTTTGATTTCGACAACCACAAACCACTATCCCTTCCAATCCACACAGCCTTTCCAACAACTCAAATTACCCTCCATGACACGCCTTAAGATAAATGAACTTGAGCAGTAGAAACTTAAACTAGCAGTAGTAACAATGGCTTATAGTAGTAAAAACCTTCACCTCATGTGGTACATGTAAATGGTTAAACATTTTAACAATAAGCATCCCCTGAAACCCATATGTTAACCATTTCTGAAATCTGTTCAAATTCTGTAGGGCCTCATGTAAATGATTACTGATGAAGAAAAACTAAGAATGAAAACGAACTTGATGTAGAAGTAGAATAACCCAAACTTGTGTCTTATGTCTTGTACTATCCACGTGACTCCAAACTTATAAATAAATCTGTGAAATATAAGTAGATCGCAACCTCTTGACAATTATCCTCATCTTCTATGAGACACCAGACCAAAGTGATAGCAAATGTGAGCATTGAGCACCATAAGTTAGATCACACACCTTTGCTAGATTCGTCAAGTCTTCGTCACATCGTTTCTAAGTACGAACAAGTTATCTTCAAAGTGTAACACCCACTTTAAGATATAATAAAAACACGACCCCAAACAATTCCACTTCATCATCAAATAAGTAATAAACAATCTTCTTCGTAACCAATTAATTCAAATAAATAAGAGCCTTTAATCTTTTAAGAACATTTAAAATCAAAAATTAAAAAAATATGTTTCACTGTTCTGTCTGAGATCGCATATCTGTGTGTTGTCCGATATCTACCAGAACTGGCAGTATAAACAATAAGCTAGCAGTACAAACACTCAACTAGTAGTATAAACTTCTAACCACCAGTATTAACTCTTCCCCTTAAACCAAGCAGTATAAACGAACCTGTTAACCATGAATAATCAATAATCATACCAAAAATGCTTCCTTTGAATCATCTAGGCAGCAGAAACTTGTTTCCAATGAGTAATTGTAAGACTATTTATTTTCTTAATGTAACAAGTATGATTTTCCAAAACATACCCTTTAGAGGTCGTTCTTTGTACCTTGTGATCGTGATATCCATGACACCTCACGCCCCCGGTTATCTATTCTGACGGGACCTTATTTGGGGGTGTGACATGTTAGGAATTATACATTCCTAACTTAGTACCGTTAGTTATATACTTAGTACTGCTAGTTATAGTTAGTACTGACAGTACAAAATGTTAAGTACTGCTCAGATAGTTAGTACCGTTAGTATAAAATAGTTAGTACCGTTTAAGAGATATGCATGAGATATTATAGGAAAAGATATGCATTATCTTTTACGCATTTTGTAAGCCAAGATTAGGGTTTTCCTTGGTGTATAAAAGGAACCCTTACGGCATAGTTAGATATAAGTTCATTGTCAATCTCATAGTTAGCAATCAATATAAAAGCTTAGTTATCAAAAAAAATTGTGGAGATCGTTTAACCCATATAGGATATGTTTTACAGATAACTTATATACGCAGCGGAATAATAAAGAACAATAAGTTATTAAACAAGGTTTTACCAAACATTCACCACAGCCCCAATATTATTTGATCAAGATAATACGGTTACATCAACAAACTGTAACATGAATCATAGATTCTTGAGGCTAAAACAAACAAACCCTAAGCGTCCATTAGAGGACTTGACGCTTAGACACACACACACACACACCCCTTTGCTGTGTTTACATCTTTTCTCTTGTGCACCCTCTAAACAATATCTATGGATCTCTTTATATAGAGAGTCCATAAGACTTACAAGGAAACTAATTAAAACATTCATAAAGGAATTTTAATTGTATTATGAAACTTTCTTCTTTCCTAATAACTATCTTTGACTCATTAAAGCACGTTGACCAAGAATTCCTCATCTTTGACTCATTAAAGCAAGTTGACCAAGAATTCTTCATCTTTTTATTGTTTCCTTTATATCATATATTGTTTCCTTTTGTATCACCAAATCAATAATTCCCAACAATCTTCCCCTATTTGATGATGACAAAACAAACAATAAATTCTTCCCCTTAACTTCAGATCTTCCCTTAAAGTTAAGATTTCCTTGCCATGTCGTGCCACCACACATAATAAGTTGCAAATAATATCATCTTTGTAACATCTTCCCCTTTTTGTCATAAACCAATAGGGGACTGTGAAGATATGCAACTTTGATCTTTACAACCACAAACCATATATCACACTTCTAATCCAAGCTTTCCAATGTCTCAAATTACCCTCCATGACGCACCTTAAGAAAAATGAACTTGAGCAGTAGAAACTTACACTAGCAGTAGTAACAAAGGCTAGTAGTAGTAAAAACCTTCACCTCAATGTAGCATGTAAATGGTTAAACATTTTAACAATAAGCTTCCCCTGAAACCCATATGTTAACCATTTCTTGAATCTTCAATTCTGTAGGCTCTATGTAATGATCACTGATGAAGAAAACTAAGTATAACCAACTTGATGTAGAAGTAGAATAACCCAAACTTGTATCTTATGTCTTGCCCTATAATATGATAAGAACTCATAATCTTCTTCTTCGTTTTATGAGTAGACCTCGATCTCTTGATAAATCCGCATGCCTATACATGAGTCACTGAGCCAAGTGATAGTAAATACATGTGAGTACTACAATGTATCTCCATCACACACCTTTGCTAGATTCGTCAAGTCTTCATCACATTGTTTCTAAGTACGAACAAGTTATCTTCAAAGTGTAACACCCACTTTATGATATAATAAAAACACGACCCCAAACAATTCCACTTCATCATCAAATAAGTAATAAACAATCTTCTTCGTAACCAATTAATTCAAATAAATATGAGCCTTTAATCTTTTAAGAACATTTAAAATCAAAAATTAAACAAATATGTTTCACTGTTTTGTCCGAGATCGCATATTTGTTGTGTTGTCCGATATCTACCAGAACTGGCAGTATACATAATAAGCTAGCAGTACAAACACTCAACTAGTAGTATAAACTTCTAACCACCAGTATTAACTCTTCCCCTTAAACCAAGCAGTATAAACGAACCTGTTAACCATGAATGATCAATAATCATACCAAAAATGCTTCCTTTGAATCATCTAGACAGCAGAAACTTGTTTCTAATGAGTACCATAATCATGAAGCATCCAATAAGATCACATCCATATCCAACAGTCTCAACGCCAAACACGAACCAGAAAACCTGGCAGTACTAAACCTTTCTGTTAGCACGTCTTGAATGAGATCATGTAGCTTCCAAGAAATCAAACAAACCAATTCAATCTTGCTTTGAATACCAAATAAACGAGTTCTTGTTTTTTGTTCAGATTAGGCTTTCCCCAAAACGTAACCAATTTAGGTTTGTGAAATATACCCTAATATTCATCAAACGCGACTTTAAACAAATTAATCATAGTTTCTTTTTTTAAAGTATAAAGACGACGCTTTAAAGTGTCACAAAAACCCTAACTTCACCAAAATCACCAATACACCAAACATAGATTCGTCTCTTCTTTTTCATCAAGAACACAATACCAAAAACCTTGTAATCATCCTAGATCGAGAGCCACGAGGCTCTAATACCAATCGTGGAGATTAAAAAATTGTTGTAAGCTCAGATTGTTTAGATCTATATCTAGGATGAATAACAAAGATAATAACATGCAGCGAAATAAGAACAAATCAATGTTATTCTAACAAGGTTTCATCATTATCTTCTATGATACATGACTACTAACAAGCCCAATTCTACCTTGATCAAATGGTAGTAACGGATATCTAAAACTATAACAAAGGAATCAAAAACCTGAGGCTTAAAACACACAAATTCCTAACGCGTCACTTTAGAGGACTTGATGCCTAGACATACACACACACTTTTCTGGTGTTTATATCTTGACGCACAGAAAACTATATGACCAATATCTCTTTATATACTAGAGATATTAGGTTTACAAAGGATAAGAACAAATAAAGATATTAATAAATCTTTTTAACATTTAAGTTTATCTTCAGAATCTTCAAAATCTTCTATCTTTTAAAGAATTCCTCCTTTGCCTTTTAAGTCCTTCATCTTTCATATGTTTTGTCTTATCAACTCAAATATAATTCCCAACATAGATCGATTCCTTTAACCTATGTTATCATCTAAAGGTAATGAACGAAATTTTATGATTACCTTAGGAAGAAAAGCATCAGAAATCAAGAATCAAATGATGGCGATCTTGGTAGCGGTTTGCGCGACTGTGTGTGTGTGTTTTAATCTTTGACTAAAAAATGATAGTTTGACCAAATAACCAAACCGCTATCTATTTATACTAATACTTTGGAATACGGCAGCTTCAGTCCATGGGCTTTCTAACTTCTTTTAACTCCTGGTTTAAGTTTAAGGTTAATTGGCTTTGGGAAATGGCAGTTTTAGTCCCTATTGCTTATAAAATCTAGGAAACACATAGCAGATTGCATCTAAGTCCCTAAACTTTCTAACAAATGACAATATTGGCCATTTGAGTTAAAAAATAATTAACCTCCCCTCAAATTATAACCCCGTATTACTACAAAACCTTTTCCATTAATTGTATGACGTGATCTAGAAACCTGTTTAATGCAATAAACTTGAAATCACTCTCCCCCTCAACAATGACTCGTGTTCTATTGAAAGAGTTGTAGTCGTTGTTTGATTTGAAAAGTTTATTTTGAAAAACCTAAATTGATGAATTTCCAACAATACTTTACCACCGTGATTAACACAATTAATTTTTGAAGAATCAATTAAGAAGAAAATTATTTGGTTATAAAAGGAAGACTTCTCTTTCGAAAGAGGAAAAATGCACTGAAACGTACATTAATTCTAATGCAAACGATATTAAGTAATCCGGCCCAGGACAGTTAAATTACCCTTGATGGAACAACTGTCTTTTTGGCGACATGCATTCCTCAAATTGAAAAGCGGGTTGCAGTCTGAAATAATTGCAAGCCATTAAGACATGTTTTAAAACAGTTTGAACTTCTACTCGAACTTCATTAAAGAAACCCGTGTCCCATATTGAATGACATTTCTAGGTCCGTAAATGTTATCGATTTACAAAAGACATGTCTTGAAAAATATTTTTGGTATTTTCTATTTTTCTAATTTTTATGGTTTTTATAGGTTTTATATTTTTGTATTTTGTTTTTGTGTTTAATTATATACAAATATACATAGGATATGGGAAAACCATCCGTTACTCCTCTTCTCCTTTCTGAAGACGTTTAAGGGTTTCTTGAGTCATACTCTTCATACCAAGATGCGAGAGTAGAAATTCGAACTGCTCTCTTGGTAATGCCTTGGTGAATATGTCCGCAAGCTGATAATCCGTCGTCACGAAGTACAATTCAACCACGCCCTTCTCAACCTGCTCTCGAATGAAATGGTGTCGTATGTCAATGTGCTTGGACTTGGAGTGCTGGACATTATTGCAGCAGAGAGAAATGGCACTACGGTAATCACAATACAGGGGAATCTTATTGAAGACAAAACTGTAGTCTGTAAGTTGTGACCTCATCTAAAGCATCTGAGCATAGCATCCAGACATGGCAATGTATTCAGCCTCTATGGTTGAGATCGCAATCACTCTATTTCTTTTTCTTTGATACCCAGCGACTAATTTATCTTTAAGGAACTGAGCACTTCCTGACGTACTTCTTCGTGTGGCTTGACAACCTGTATGGTCCGTATCTGCATAGGCCATTAGTGCCATAGCGGTGTCTTTCGGATACCAAAGTCCCCAATTAATGGTTCCTCTGCTATATCAAAAGACCCGTTTAAGTGCTTCAAGGTGCTTTTTAGTAGACGATGCCTGATACCTGGCACACATGCATACATCGACATACAAAGTCCGGCATCTACTGACAAGTGAGGTACATTAAGGGAGCCGACCATCCTTAACGAAATTTAGTCCTAGGTCAACTGGAATCCCTAAGGGGTCCTCATCCAGTTTAAGTCGATCTACCATGGGTGTATCAACAGGGTCACACGAATCCATCCCAAATTTCTTTAAGATTTCTAGAGCAAATTTTGATTGATTAATAAAAATACCTTCGGGATTTTGAGAAACTTGTAATCCGAGGAAAAAAGACATTTGTCCCATCATTGACATTTAGAATTTAGAACTCATCACGTGGAAATTATGTCACAATCTTTAGGTCGGTCGAATCAGGCAAATATGATATCATCTACATATATTTGAACAAGAAGAATATGTTTGCTTGTTTTCTAAGTGAATAATGTCGGGTCAACTACACCTTTGGAAAACTTGTTGTCCAGAAGAAACCGTGACAAGGTGTCATACCACGCCCGAGGAGCCTGCTTTAAACCATACAGAGCCTTCTTCAGACGATAAACATGTGTCGGATGGTCTGGATCAACGAAACCCTCTGGTTGACTAACATAGACTTCTTCCTTCAACTCGTCATTAAGGAATGTTGTCTTGACATCCATTTGATAGATGGTTATGTTTTTACTGGTAGCATAATTAACTGCTGAAGATAACCTTATAGCCCTTGATAGCGTGCAAACCTGCAAAAGGACCTCGAAATCAATTCCCTCCTCTTGTCGATATCTCTTAGCCACCAACCTTTCCTTGTTTTTTAGAACATCACCATACTCATCAAGTTTAACTTTGTAAATCCACTTAAGAGAAATAATCATGACACGGTCTGGTCGTGGTACTAATTCTCATACTTGAAGTCAATCAAATTCGTGAATCTCATCTTGCATGGCTTGAAACCAGCACATCTGAGTAGTGGCAGATTTGAAAGTTCTTTGATTTGACCTTTTGACAGTACAAGTTATACAAGCACCACAAGCCTTGGTTGCAAGTTATTTACTGTGGAGATCCCGGTCGAGAGGATTACCAAATAACATTAATCAAAGCGGGTGATACTTGCTCTATTTCCCGAGCTGATGATGTGGTTGAGTGACATGATTTGATTCTATTAAAATAACATCCCTGGATGATGATGCATCAGAACTAGGTTCTGGATCAAACACATTCACGAAGGGATCGTTGTCAACGGGAATAAAAGGATTGTATTCAATGATAGTAGATCCAGTAGTAACGTCTTGTTGTGAACTTGGAGATTGTAATGTCGAAGATGACAGTGAATGACTTGGGGAAGGTGCATCTTGATCAATGGTAGTAGAAGAAGGTGTACCAGCAGAATTGACTGTAACTGGAACTACAGGAGCAGGAGAAACCGGTCTTTCAACACGAGGAGGTTCTAGGTATTCATCGAACATTGGTTGGAATAAAACCTTCAGTTCTTTATTTGATGGGGGTACATAAGGTGTTGCAGGAACCGGATTGGGTACAAGCCTTGAACTTATCTGTCCAGGAGTCAGAAACATAGGTGCGGTCTTGTACTGAGTTGCACAGGAGCCATAGGCCCAGAAAGCTCATCGAATTGAATGTGAATAGATTTCCATGATTCGTCGGGTTCTTTTTTTGTAGATTCTATAACCCTTGACTGCTGTGCCACTAACCAACGAAAAATTCCAATATCAGCTGTTGGTTGTAATTTTTCAAGATCCTCGTTGTCATTTGTAGGGTAACAAAGAGCACCAAAGACTCGAAGAAAGGTAAGATCATTCTCTTATCATCACCACTCCATATGGGTTTTGTTATACAGTGTCTAATTGAGGGATCGATTTTGGGTGTAACAAGCAGTAGCAACAGCTTCTGCCCATAGAAACATCGGGGCCTTGGAAAATATTAGCATTGTCCTAGCAGCCTCAACAAGAGTACGATTCCATCTTTTAACAACGCCATTTTGTTGTGGAGTCCTCGAAACTAATTTTTGGTGAAAAATGCTGACACTTTCATAATATTGAGTCAGAACTTGATTGACAAATTATGTGCCATTATCGGTATGGATGTATCTAACAGTTTTGTTGAGAGCGACTTGTATTTGCTTCAAAAGTTTGATGACGAACTCTGGGGTTTCATCTTTCGATCTTAAAAACTTAACCCAAGTAAACCTAGAATAATCATCAACGATGACTAAGATGTATTTCTTCCCATTAATTGTTTGCACTCGCATCGGTTCACATAAATCCATATAAAGGGTATTAAGAACATCCAAGTTGGTGTTTTTAGTTTTGGGTGTATGGGTGTGGTTTTTGCTCTTTCCTAGTTGACACGTAGAGCAGAGATAATCTTTCTCAAACTTCAATCTAGGTAAGCCCCCCCCCCCCCTCCTTACTAAATCCTTTCATGCAAGGTCATTGAAAGGTACCCAAAGTTTCAAGTGGTTTTAAACACGATGCCATACCCATGATTTTTCTTGAGGCTTTGGACAACAAGCAGATTGGGGAGGACTTCATCATGTCTTCAACCAAGATAGTGTACAAATTAGAGCCACGAGAACCTTTAATTAATTCAACACCATTCATGTCTCGAACCTAACATGAATGCTTCCTGAATGTTATTTCCAGATCAGAATCGCAAAATTGTCTGACAGAAAACAGATTGTGTCCTAGTCTTTCCACATAGTATACCCTAAAGATCACATTGTCAGTAATCACGTAATCTCCATAACCCATGATAGCACCAAAGTGGTCATTCCCGAATCTAACTGTCCCGATGAACTTTTTTATAAAATTCTTGAGCCGTGAGCGATCCCCCGTCATATGTTTTGAGCAGCTTGAGTTAAAATACCAAAAGACGATCTGTACGACCTGCATTTGAAAACAAACGAAGATGGAGAGTTTGGAAAGTTGGATCCCTAATTTTGGTTGGGTTCCTATTGGTTAGCATAAGCAATAGCATATTGCATAAAGGCAGCAATTTCCTGATTCTCAGGTGAAGTGGGAAGGCTAACGAGAACTGCCTAGTACAATTGGTTTTTACGTTGGTATCTGGTTAATTATTTCTGAGATGTGTGACGTAATTTCTTAGTTATTACAATTTTACTAGTACTAACGTTGTTAGTTTGCTTAGCAGGCACTACTTTGGATTTAGTGAGCCTAGTTAAAGGCCATTGTTCTCCTAAAGTGAATATTCTTCTGGTGGGCCTCCATTGATAACCAACAATGGTAAGCACTTTTCATGTTACTTTCCACACTTGCTTAACTTGCTTAGGTTTCCAAACTTGTGTAACTTTATGCACAACAGTTTTAACAGAGGGGGATGCATTCACAGAGTGCAAATAGTTAACCACACACACATCATGATTTGCAAAAATTATGCATAATTGTTACCATGATGGCAAAACATAGAAATGAGGAATTCGAATTAATACCATACGCTTAGAGCTAAAACTGAGATCGTCAACACGATTCGTGTTTTTCAAACTAAACTTATTGGTCCTAGGGTGTTCTTCTATCGTTATCTGTAACACTTTTAAGCCGGCTGAGATCCTATTTTTTTGTAATGCTCCTAGGCTGTGATCCGCAGCATCAGTGCAACTGTTTACTCCTGTAGAAGGAAGCACAGGGACATTAGTCTTCTGAATGTTCAGTTTCTGTACATGTTTGTGTGCGTTATTATTTAACGTTTCACATTGGTCCTCAAAAGTAACTTGCTTTTTCCTAGTGAAAGTGGTAGTAGCATGCTTTTCATCTCGTTTATTGAAGTCTTTCGGACAAGTGCCAATCCCATATTCTAATAGTTCCTGAGAGTGTTTAGTGTAAAGGCAAGCAGATGAAAGTGATTCTATCATAATTGGTCTGTCAACCATAGCCTACCTCTACTATCGCGCGAAGGGTTCTACACTTCTTTAAGATGTTGAGATAATCTAGATGAACTTTCCTATTGTTCATATTGTGAGGGGGAATTGGTTTAACATCTATAGCATACCTACCAGGTGCAAGAACTTTTGATTTTACAAAATTCATAGTGATGCATTTCAGATTTTCATGTATTTGGGCTTTCAGATTCTTATTTTCAGTTAACAAGGCAGTTGTCTGTTCGATATGTTTAGCACGCGTGATCTTAATAGAATCATACAGTTCCTATAATACTTACTGCTTAATTTTGTGCTTTCTTCAGCCCTAAAAAGCTCATTTGTTACTTGAGACGGTGACTTTTCAGTTAATTTTTGAGTGATCTAAAAATCTAAGGGCCCTGAAACAAAGTACGGTCTGCTTCAGCTTCACTACGGTCTCGTTTAATTGAAGAGATTTGCATTCTTAATTTTTGATGGCGTTTGTCCTTGTCCTTGAATGGAAGTTTCATTTTTTTTGATTACAAAGACTGAGTCAAAATCATGAGCGATCTCGACGGTGAAGATGTGTTGTTCCAAAACATCTTTAAGGTTTTGATACATTAACTGCAAATTTAAGTGATTTAGACCTATGATTGGAAAAACAATTTTACAATTCAGTATGATTATCTTTGAACCTTTATAATGTTATTTAGATAGCTCGCTTCAAGTTCCAGACAACGAGCTTGAACAAGAGGGTGGCATCATAGCATATCGTGAATCAACTACAGAAAGCTCAAAATTTTGTTGCAGAAATAAAACACTTCTTTGACAAGCAATCTGGCAAATTAAGTTGTCTTTCAAAGAGAAGATTTTTCCGTCAATCTCAACAAGACTTCCTATTCATAACATTTTGGTCAACCCAGCTTCCAACTCTTCAAAAATTTCTTTCATTTCTTTTTTTCTTAGTGAGAGCCTTTTTAATACCCTCAAAATGGTCTTAAAAGTGTTTTGAAAAATGGAATGACTTCGGTGAGATAGCATATCCTTGGTTTGTTCAAAACCCTTTCCCCTTTATGAGTCCCGTTGGTTGTATATTCTCTTTTTACAAGTTTTTTTAAATTCTGAAAAAAGTGTATAAGTGGCAAAAATGTTAACTTTCACGTTGACTTTATTGTGTTGGAAGCACCCTGTGGACAAGCGTTGCAGGTGTATTTGGAGAAACACCGTCAACAGTTTGATTACGTCTTGAAGCTGTGGTCTGCTCTTTGAGAGCTTCTGCTTTCATCTTGAGGAGATCCTTGGACCAAAAAATCTGCTCAGGGGTTACATTGTTTTTTCTGTTTGTGAAAGTCGCAAGTAATTCTCTTTCGAGTAATCATGTGGTGCAATCTTACCTTCTTTTTCAACACACTCTGGTCTTTTAAATTTATCATTCATTTTCTTTCCTAGATGATTTCGGCAATCTCTAAGGTATCCTCTGAGTTGAGCACTATGAGCCGGGACTGAGGGTTTTTATAATTTCATGACCATTATATAGAGCAGGCTAAACTTGCTTTGCACGGGTGAGACATAAGGGGTTTTTGTAGCCAATAGCTACCTTTTTCTGTTCATTATAATAAGGCTTTAGTTTACACAGCATGTGAACTGTTTGAAGAGTCTTGTTTGTATAATTTATCCTCGACCTTTTCTTTTAAAAAGCTTTCATGTCAAAAAGTCTTCAAGGTATATTTTCTTCTGTTAAAAATTTCTTTTTCAAGACGTAACTTCATTCTATCCATTGACTGATTATGGTTGCATGGTAGAGGTAAGTGCATTTTTACAGAATGAAGTTCCTTTTTCAATTTTTCTTCCTTAATATTATGATCAGTGATAACTATTCTTAATTGTTCATTAATATTTAGTTCTCTTTCTGCTAATTCAAACTTGGCTCATCTTTCATACAGTTCAACTTGTTCCTTATATGTCGCAAGTTCAGCAGTCAATGATTTATCAACTACATTGTTTTGTATTGTTACAGAGACATATTGGGCAGACTGTTTGTTAGGAATTATTTGTGTTCATACTTAGTACTGCCAAGTTAAGAGTTAGTACTGCTCAAGTTACAACTGCTAGTATTAACTAGTTAGTACTGCTAGGAGAAAGTTAGTACTGCTAGTACTAACTTAATACTGCTGAAGGACTTAAGACTGCTGCATAAAGATTAAAGACTGCTAAAGAGATAAAGACGTGTCAAGAGATTTGTATTGATTTATTCAGAGTATATTCCTATTTCTAAAGTTTTTTTTAAAAGGAAAGATACGTAAAGTTTTAACAATATAGATAGATTTGTAGTTATCCTTGTAAAGGACCCCTTATCATATAAAAGAGAGACCCCTAGGTATGGATTTGTATGCACAATTAGTCATAACTTTTTGATACATAGCTTCAAGGTTATTAGTAAACCCTAGTACTACACAGAGTAACTCGTATTATGATAAAATAATGGAACTTATCAAGTAATATTAATTTTCATAGAGTTTACTTTTTCATTAATATTATTCTAAGTATTAAAGAGTATATTCCGCATACTCTTTAGTATTCACAAAGTGTTAACCATAGTTGTTTTGGATTTATCCAAAGTAACTTAATCTTTACAAGCCAAGGAATAGATCTTAAGTTAGGATCAACACTGTTCATGCATATCATTTAATATCATCATGTATGCATCATTTGGTACAAAAGATACATTACTTTGTACAACTGGCACTGCGTTGTCCTTTACATACTGATCATATGGAATCATATTACTATCACTCAAATCTCAGCATTGCACTCAACAACGTAGTTGGTTGACATCGTTCAAGCATCTACGTGTACTTCACGAATGTTCACAAACACATCCTGAAGTTGTCATGCTCCTGGTTACCATCAGATAGAATGTCTGAATCATATGATGGACTGGCTTCATCATAGACAGGATCTGCTGATAAGAGAATTTCCATGAACATAGTCTATGAAATGGGAGCCTCATCAACATCAAAATCAAAAGCATCACAATCATCAGGTTGAAAGACATTATCCACATTGAGTGCTAAATCTTGAACCGGTTGCTCATCCACATCTTCATCAACAACATTGTCTTGTCCACCTGCAATAAACAGCAACTGCTCTTCATCCAATGCCACCCCATTCTCCTGAGCTTGCATCAGCCACATCTTGTCTATGAAGTATTCTGAGTTCTATGGTCGCTTGGGCTGTGCAGTTCCTGGCTATGTGGCCTATACCGTTGTAGTTGTAACACTTAATCTGCCTTGCTTGACCTAGATTTGCATTCCCAACTCTGTTCTGAGCTCCCCTATAACCAGCTATACCTGCACCCTTTGCATTGTTCCCTTGACCTCTATTCTGATGACCCTGAACATTCTGAACAACAACTCTGTCATCTTGAACTGTGGCTTGGTTCCTTGTATTTGATGAAGTCCTGAGTTGATTGTTAGTTTGAGGAAGGTATGTTTTGTATGATTGGGTGAGTAGAGCAAGTGTGTTGGTTAAGTTCTTAATTAAGTTGTCCGTTAGAGAGAGTCCTGAATCAAGTTGGGTGTTGTCTGCAAAGTGTGGTTGAACATGTGTGGATGGTGGAGTGGTAGATGATTGTGAGTAGTACTGCTGATGTGATACATTAGACATTAAGGCGAGAGGATCAACATTGGGTTGAGTGAATCATTCCAACATTATTTTATTCTCATTGGCATGTGCCTTTTGTTGCTTCAGATAAGCATACAACTGATCATAGTTGGAGTCCCTTAATCCTCTGTTCAGTTTCACTGTTGTGACAAATCTACCCCCATTCAGGCAACATGTTATTAACAAACTTTGAATTCAACTGCATTCTGGGCATGGTCATCTTGATGTTTCGCATGTCATTGATGAGCTTGGTAAACCTGACATAGTAATCGTGAATGGTTTCTCTTTTGTTATGACGAAAGTGTTCAAAATCATCGTATAGTTGTGATTCACGGTCTTTTTTGGTTAATTCAGAACCTTCCAGGAGCATCTTCACATTATCCCAAATGCCTTTTGCATCAGTGTAATGATTGATAAGAGAGTAGATATCTTTTGGCAACCCTTGAAGTAAGATGTTTGTTGCCCGAATGTCAGCATTGTACCTTTCCTTATCTTCAGGTGACAGGTCAGAATAGACTCGAGGTCGTTCTAGACCTAGATGTAAGGCACCTTCAGTACCTTCAGCATGTGTTTCCCGAAAAGTTCCCATCAGAAAAGGTCCTTCATCAATTGACTTCAAGATGTTCACCCCTTTTTCTTTACCCTGACAATATAGTCGAATTCATTGTCGCCATGATACAAAGTCAGTCCTATCAAGCATAGGTGGTCGGGTATCGGAACCGGCACATTGGATGTCTTCCGAAAGATTAGCCATCTTAATTGATTGTGAAATGATTAAGTTGATCGAACAATGATTAGTGAGTGTATGTTAAAAGTGATGATTGATTGTTTGAAATGGTGAATTGTTGTACAGGTTTGTTAGGTAAGTCCACAACTCGCTGCAATGTAACTCGCTGGAAGAGAGTGGATAACTCGCTGGCAAGAAATAAATTGGACAGAGTTCCTGTTCACAAGTCGCTAGAAAAAGTCTTCAAATAACTTGTAACTCGCTAGTAATAACTCGCTGGAAGAGAGTGGATAACTCGCTGGCAAGAAACAAATTAGACAGAGTTCCTGTTCACAAGTCGCTAGAAAAAGTCTTCAATTAACCTGTAACTCGCTATCCGTAACTCGCTGGAAGAGAGTTGACAACTCGCTAGCAAGAAATTAATCTGACATAGTTCCTGTTCATAACTCGCTAGTATAAAGATCTTCAAAAACTTGTACTCGCTAGTCTTCAACTCGCTAGTATCCAACTCGCTAGACCTCAACTCGCTACCTGCAAGAAAGGTTAACTCGCTGCCTAACTCACTACCTGCACAAAACGACAACTCGTTGACACAATACTTTCTGACACACAGTGTACTATGCTGACAACTCGCCAGTACAGTAACCTAACTCGCTAAGAAGATCTTCGAACAATAACCTAACTCGCTGGAATGAAAAATATAGGTTTTCACCTAAAAACACCTAAAAATCACCCTTTTGAACGTTTTTGCCTAGTTTCTTTTACACAACTTGGTACTAGAAGGCTATAGCAACTATAAAAACATGAACTTTAACATCATAAACGTCAAGATCAAAGAAAACCAAGAATAAGACTATAAACCTTCAAAAACTAAACTTTTGATCAAAATTAACCAAGAGAAACGCACACACAATCTAGCTAATCATCCCATGTGCTCTGATACCAATTGTAGGATATTGGAAATCATAACACAATTGAATGACTAGTGGATTAGCCAAGTTCTAGAGAGAGAAAGAACTTTCTAGTAAGAGAAAATAAACTTGTATTATGTAAATGACTAACCCACCTCTTCCATGGCATGAAAGAGGCTTATAAAGTAACTACAAAAACCGGCCTAGGCCTTGGTAGAGGGCTTACACTTTGGGTTTAATACCCGACCCATTATCGAATGTTATACATTAACTACTTAACTACGAGCAACAATAAATGGTAAAATACACGGGGTGACCGAGTCTTTTTCTAATATCTAACAAACACTGTGTTTTTTGCCTGTAAATAATAATTTTGAAACGAATAGAGTGATATAAATGAAGCTATCTTTTTTCTTTTTAATTTTTTTTTTGTTAAAAAAGCCACAACGATCTCTTTATGACAGCATTGTAAAACATAAGGTAAAAAGAAAGACTTTAAGGTAGAGCCACCAAATATAATGACATCAAGAGCTAATAGAAGCCCGATTTGATGTCCAAAGGAGTGACATTCTTAATAGCGAAAGGAAAATATCCCCGTGATGCATTTAGGTCTCCTCGCTTTCCGTTTGTGCGTGCATAAATTCTGCTTCTCTACCTTAATATGTGCCATAAAAGGGACAAGCTTACAACGTGAAAAAGCTTTGACACGAGTTATTGTCGAGAAACTCAAAATTCCTTTTAAACTGTCATCAAGAGAACGACTAAACAAATGACGGAGAGGACCTCCACCAGCTCCAAACTTTCTTCCATATACGATTACCTAAACAAAATCAAACGAAACACATTAGTTTAAAGAGTTTAAAGAGTATATTGCAAAAATCGTCCCTAAGTTTTAGCCAAATTGCATGGTTCGTCTCAAATAGTTTGAAAGTGCAAAAATCGTCCCTAGGGTATAGCCAAAGTGCAAAAATTGTCCCACATAGTTTAGCCAAATTGCATGTTTCGTCGTTAACCAGTGACGATTTTTTGCAAAATAGTTTGATTTTGAGACTATCTATGCACTTTTAAACTATTTGGGACGAAACATGCAATTTGGCTAAACCTTAAAGACGATTTTTGAAATTTACTCTTTGTTTAAACCCTCAATTGTTTTTTGATCGCGTATATTATTAAACCTCAATAGTTTTTGGTCGCGTTTATTTTTAACCCTTAATTGTTTTTTGAGCCTCAATAGTTTTTTGATCGCGTATATTTTTAACCTTCATTAGTTTTTTGACCCTCAATAGTTTTCTGTTCATTTATTTGTGTGATCGTGTATATTTTTAACCCTCGATAATTTTTTAATTTTATATTAACTAAACCAATACAGTTTGTTTCATGAATTTTGTTATTTTTTTCTTTCCCGCATCAATTATATAATACTCGTAAGGTTATTCTACACTTTTTACGCTAGTACATTCGTAGATTGGTTGATATCATTGCGACTTACCTCCAATACCGACAATCAGTGTTACATTAACATAACTGCTCACCACTTTTATCCTCGCAGATGGTTGATACCAACCACTACCGATCTATGGTGTGTGTGTGAAGTTAACAATGGCGAAACCCTAAATCTCCATCCTTCCTCCATTAATCCATCTTCGAATCCCTACCTTAATTCTAAAACCCAAATTTAACCTTTCTTTTTCCAATCATGGGAAAACAATTTAAATCTACGGATCACAACGGGTGGACTTGGATTACTCGGAACAAAAACACAAAATCGATTGGAAATCCCAATCAAAATGACATGAAGAAAGTTTCTACCTCCTTTTACGTGACAAACATGCCTCCGGCATTAACATCGAAAGGACTTTGGACCGTGTGTGCCCCCTATGGCAGATTGGTTGATGCGTTCATTGCCAATAAACTAT
>BQNB010056503.1:3892-38646 GCA_026074375.1 Tanacetum coccineum | reverse complement strand
GATGTTGTCAATATCGGCTAGTGTTGAATGATGGTGTCAGTATCGGCTAGTTATACCCCAACAAGGAAAAATCAGCCAAAAGACAACCTCTCCAAAAATTCTTATTTAAGCATATTTAAACTAACAAGAATAATATCTATCAACATTTAAACATCACATAAAGCCCTTTTAACACAATTTAACATCAAAAACATCATATATTGCATATTTCGAGCCACTTTTAGCAAGTTTAAGCCAAGAATCACCAATGAACTGTTCTACCTATTTTCAAACCAATTTAATACATTCAATGGAGGATTTATGATCTTTTAAATACAAACCCATGAACACTTATACACCCTACATTAATTTTTGCAAAATTCGACCACTAAATCAATCAAGAGCACATTCATATGTTAACTTTATTCAAAACTATTTCACACACGCATTCTAGACCCCTAAGGCATCAAAACTCCTTTATCAATTAGACAAAAACAACACTTTAATTTTTGAAGAACCTTAGATCGAAATTAAGGGTTTTGGGGTTAAAGAATGAGATTTATGTTAATTCCTTTTGCAAGAATGATGTATGGGGTATGAGAAACAATTTTGAAGTTTACCTTAATGATTGAGATACACTTTCTTGATTAGTTCTTGGGTTGACCGGTTTTGACAAAGAAAAAAGAGAGAAGAACAAATGAAACACTTGAAAAAGTAAGTGGCAAAACCAGTGGGGAGGTGATTTTATATAAAAACTTTGTGTTTTTTGGCAAAATTGCCCCCTAAGGTTTGTTACTCCTATCATTTTTCATTTTGAAGTTTTCTTAACTCTTAATAACTATGGTTAATGACACGTTGAGCCCCCAATGTTTTTATAAATTAGGCTAAGCCTTTTATTTTACACTCAACACCGTAAAGGATTAAACAAATAACATATGAAGCCCAAATGAGTTAAAATTAATTAACTCCCCTTTAAATATTGATTCGTTATTGTCTAAAACCTTTTTCCTTTTATTAATTAATGATTTTTGAAGAAGATTATTTGACATTATCTCCCCCTCAAATGATGACCCGTTTTCTATTTAAAGAGCATTAGTCATTGTTTGAGTGGTCAAATATCTTTGAAAATCATTTTCTGATGAAACCGCGAGATGACTACATTGATTTAAAATCAACACCAATAAAATAAGATTTCTCTTATTTTGAGAAATAAATGCACTGACACGTACACTTATTTTATATAGATTGTACGGGTTATGTTGCAAAGTAAACCCAAGCCTTTCCAAGATCATGAAGTAGATCATGCCTGAGAAAATTAATTCCCGTTGTGAGGTCAAGTTTTCTTTTTGACGAAATACTTGCCTTTAAGATTAAGACCGGGTTGCTATCAGAAATAATAGGAAACCATTGACATGTTTTGAAAACATTTAGAACTTATGTTCGAACTTTATTTACAACCACGTGTCATTGTTGAATGACATTTCTAGGGCCGTAAATATTATCGATTCCAGAAGACATGTCATAATTACATATTTTTGTATTTTTCTTATTTTATATTTTTGTATTTGGTTTTTGAAATTTTTTATAAAAATGAAAATATTTTTATGTTTTTCTTATTTTCTGTATTTACATATAGTACATAGGATATGTGAAGATTTACCACCATTACTCTTCCTCTACTTCAGCGAGATTTTTTAGAGTGTCAGGAGACATGCATTTCAGTCCAAGCTTTTCTATCAAGAAGTTGAATCTTTCTCATGGCGAACCTTTGGTGAAGATGTCTGCTAGCAAATATTTTGTTCTGACGAAGTACAGTTCCACAACTCCATTTTCCACTTGCTCCTTAATAAAGTGATATCTCATATCTATATACTTGGATCTTGAGTGTTGAACATTGTTGCAACATAAAGCGATTGCACTCTTGTTATCATAATACAGAGGAATCTTATTGAATTTAAGCCCATAGTCTATTAGTTGTTATCTCATCCATAAGATTTGAGCACAACACCTAGCTAAAGCTATATATTCAGCCTTTGTACTGGAGATAGCAGTGCTCTTTTGCTTTTTGGATGACCAGCTAACAAGTTTATCCCCCAAGAATTGTGCACTTCCAGATATGCTTCGTCTAGTATCTTGACACCCGCGTGGTCTGCATTTGTATATGCTGTTAGAGTAATTTAAGAATCTTTCGAATACCAAAGACCATATCAATGGGTCCTTTCAGGTATCGAAAAATTCGCTTGACTGCATGTAAGTGTTTTTTGGTAGGCTTTGCCTAATACCGGGCACACATGCGCACTACAGATACGAGGTCTGGTTTGTTGGATGTAAGATACATTAAGGAACCAATCATACCATGGTAATGTGTGGGATCGACTGGTTTCCCCTGTAATTCTTCATCCATTTTACTTTTTTCCACCATAAGGGTGTCAACAGGATTACTAGATAGCATACCATATTTCTTTATTATTTCAAGAGCATAATTAGATTGATTAATAAAGATGCCTCTGGGACTTTGTGAAATTTGAAGTCCAAGAAAGAAAGACATTTTTCCCATCATCGACATCTTAAATTTAGAAGTCGTTATTTTTGCAAATTCATCACACATAGCATGGTTAGTAGAGGCAAATATTATATCGTCAACATAAATTTTTACCAATAAGATGCCGCGGCCTGCTTTCCTGGTGTATAGTGTTCGATCGACTGCACCTTTAGAGAATTCTTGTGATAGTAGAAGACAAGACAACATATCATACCACGCGTGTGGAGCTTGTTTAAGACTTAGAGTGCCTTGTGTGTGGTGTAGGCACTTTGATGGGACGGCGAAGACGGGGGTGAGATTGGTAGCAAGGTGTGCTGGTTGATTCTTAGTCACTCGCGAGAGAGAGAGATCGCTGTGTGTCTCGCGGGAGAATTGTGAGATAAAAGTGGTGAGATGTATGGCAGCCCAACTCTTTCGCGAATTGGGCTCGCATTCAAGAAATACGTATTGACATCTATTTGAAAGACTGTCATGTTCTTGTTGGCAGCATTAGCAATAAAGATACGAATGGCCTCTATGCTAGCAACAGGTGTAAACGATTCCTCAAAATCAATCCCCACCTCCTGATGGTATCCTTTGGTAACTAATCGAGCCTTGTTTTTAGTACACCCCCAAGTTTATCTTTCTTTACTTTATAGATCCACTTCAGTTTGATTAACATCATGAAATTTGGACAGGGTACTAATTCCCAAACTTGCAGTCGGTCGAATTCATGTATTTCTTATTACATAGCTTCAATCCAGGAGGATTCGAGCATTGCTTCTTTAAAATTCTTTGGTTCAACTGAAGTGAGAAAGACATCGAAATAACACCACATAACGGCAGTCTTAAGTTGCTTTCTTTTGGAGACTGATCGAGAAGGATCTCCAATCACATTTGCTAATGGATTATTTTTAGTCCATTTACCAAGAAGTTCTAATGGAGTGTGGGATGGCTGCACATTTGTTGACGATCCTTGAGAAGTCGAGTCTTTATGAAGAGTTTCATGAAGTGGATCATCATGAAAGTGTGGTGTTTTTGGGGATTCTTCAACACCTTGAAAGATAATTGGAGATTGTTCTTATTCTTGTGTTGATGGGTTACTTGAAGATGGTGCATCTTGGTCAATTGAAGTTGACACATGTGAATCGGTTGGATCAGCAGGTCTTCGAGCAGCAGCTGCAATGAACTGGAGAAACAACACTTGGTGGAGGATTTAAGAACTCATCAAACATTGGTTGGAACAAGATATCCCAATCATTCTTTGTATGTGGTACATATGGTGTTGAAGAAGGAGGACTTGGTACGAGTCCTGAACTGAGTGTTCCAAGAGTCAATAGTTGAGGCCCGGGTCCTGAACTGAATTGTTCTAAATCCATTGCTATCAGCTCATCAAAAGTAACATGAATAGTTTCAATGATTAAGCGAGTCCTCTGGTTGTTCAGGAGCATAGCCGACGAAGATTCCAATATCTGCTTTAGGGTTCAACTTTACAAGATCTTCACTATCATTGTTGGGATAACAAAGAGCACCAAATACATGAAGAAGATAAGCCGGGTTTCTTGTTATAGAGAAGTTCATACGATGTTTTGTTGTGACGTTTACAGATTAAGGATCGGTTTTGAGTGTAACAAGCTGTCACAACTGCCTCTGCCTAGAGAAATTACAGAGCCTTCAAGAATATCAACATGGTTTATGTAGCTTCCACTAAAGTACAGTTCCAACTTTCGACAATGCCGTTCTATTATGGAGAGCGAGCAACGAATGTTTGATGCGAAATCTTGACATCTTCATAGTAAGCTTCCAGGGTTTGATAAACAAACTATGTGCCATTGTTGGTTCTAATATTTCGGATTGTCGCATTGAGACGAACTTGAATCAATTTAAGAAATTTAATCATGAACTATGGAACTTCTTTTGATCGTAGAAATTTTACCCAAGTAAACCGAGAGTAATCATCAATAATAACTAGTATGTATTTTTGCCCATTGATACTTTGAGTCCTCATTGGTCCGCAAAGGTTCATGTGCAACAGATAAAGATTTTCTTGAATCGAGTCTTCAGCTTTGGGTTTGTGGGAGTGTTTCTTGCTTTTGCCTAGAGCACAGGCAGAACATAAGTGATCATTCTAAAACTTTAATCTGGGCAGCCCTCGGACAAATCCTTGTTTAGCCAGTGTAGTGATCTACTCAAAGTTCAAATGTGATAACCTTCGATGCCATAACCAAGACTTGGTCTTTGACGCTATTGACAAGAGGCAAATGGGTGAGATGACAACATATCTTTCAAACACAACATGTATAAGTTTGAGCCCCTTGATTCTTTGAGTAGGTCAACACCTTCTAAGTCACAAATGTAGCAGGTGTGTTTACGAAAAGCGACCTTGAGATCGGAATCACAAAATTGGCCAACGGAAAATAAGTTGTGACCTAACCCTTCCACATAGTAAACTCTAGAAATTGTAACTTTCCCATCTGATAGTCTCCATAGCCCATAATCTTTGCAATCTAATCGTTTTTTAATCTGACAGTACCCTGAAATTTATGAACAAAGTTGATGAGCTGAGAGCGGTTTCCTGTCATATGCTTGGAACATCCGGAGTCCAAATACTACAAAACAATTTGGACAACCTGAAATCGACAAGAGAAGTAGATGGAACATCTAAAATATTGGATCCCCAAGATTGATTGGGTTTCAATTTGTTAGAAATCTTAGATATTACAACCTTAGATTTGCTACTCGAACCAACAGATTTTGTTATTTTGGGTCTCCTGCTATCAACTATAATTTGTGGATTTTGGGTAGTTACTAATTTTGAAGTGGTTTCCTTAAGAGGCGCTACTTTAGTGGAGGTAATCCTAGTTAAAGGGCACATATTTCCAACTATAGTGAAGATTCTTCCTGTAGATTTCCACCTATATCCAATATTAGTGAACACTTTACTAGTGGGTTTCTAAATATTCTTGTTTTTGCTCTTCTTAGCAGATTTAGATTTAGAATGCACATTCACATCATCATCAAATTCAAGAAAACACACACATGATTTGCATCAAACATACATTAGTTACATTTAACACTAATTAATTCAGAATTCTCATTAACATTGTATGCTTAACATTCACATTACAAGCAGGTTCAATAACATGATACGTTTTATTTGACTTAGATTTAACGCTCTTAGGGTGGTCTTCTACTTTATTCTTCATGCTTCTACTGGTAGTTCGCAAGATCCTATTGTTCTTGGTATGGCCTGAAGATTGTGATCTGCTAGCACTAGTAGAACTCTTCATTCCTGTAGAAGTCAACACATGTTTGTTAGAATCTTGTGTTTTGTGGGAATCTGCCTGTTTTTGAGTGTTACTAGATGATGTGGCAGCTTCTGCAAACCTAGCTTTTTTTTGTTTTTGTTTAATGGTGTGATAGTAACCAATTTCTCACTATATTTTGTTAAACTAGGGCATGTATCTTTAACATAGACTAGCACCTCCTGAATTCATTGAACAATCTTACAAGCCGAGTCTAAATCACTAACTAAACGTCTTAATGCTCTAGTGTGTTTGACTTTTTCACGAAGAATGTTAGTATGTTCCCGAGAGTGCTTAATGTAATCTATGTGAGCATCCCTATTGTTCAATAGTTTAAGAGCTAGAGGTGCTAAACTAAGTTTAAACATTCCGGGAGCAATAACATTGGGATTATTCAGTCGGACATCATTTTCAATCACATTCTTTCTTTTTAAACTCTCGATATGTTTTCTCAAATTAGCAATTGAGACATCTTTTGCATCCATCCTAGCTTGCCATTCATTTATTTTAAAAAATTCTGGAATTTCAGGAGCATTTTGATTGTGTAATGGTTTGTTATTCAGAAAAGTCTCTTTTTGATGTTGTAATTTAAGTTCAAGATTAACATTACGATTTTCAAGTCGTGAACATCTAAGTACAACTTCATCAAAAATTGTCTTTTTAACTATTTGTCCCTTTTTGGCAAGCTCAGCCTTAAGCATTAGATTCTTATTATATTCATCAATAAAATGTTGCATTTCACGACAATCATTACGTGAAGCAAGAGAATTTACACAAATTTGAACTATATCTTGAGATAAGAGAAGTTTAAATAAGTGATCATTTTCCTGCTCGAATCTCTCGATTTTAAGATTATCATTTACAAGACATTTATTATCAGCAGGTAGCACATTAACAGATATAGAATTAGCATGCATCACAATTTTCATCACATCTTGACAAATAATAAGGTCTAAGAGTCGATCATTGTTAAGAGAAACTTCTTTTGTTTGAATATCAAAATATTTATTGTCTACAAAACACTGATCAACAGCAGCTTCCATTTGGTTAAACATCGTTTTCACTTCATTAAGTTCACTGTAAAGACTATTTTCAAAATCTTTAAATGATACCCGTAAAGGATTTATAAATGGAATGAATTTTTCTTTAAAAACCTTTTTGGTGTGTTCAAAACCCCATGACCCTTCAGTTATTGCATCAAAATGTAGTTCTTACTTTCACCACCTTATCAAAACTGGCAAGGTGATTTTCTAGGTTTTGAAAAATTGTTTTTACCAACTATCTTTGGAAGTTCTTTAGGAACCGCTATGTCAACTGTTGTTTGTATAATATCAAGTTGTTCAGACTTAGGGTTTAAAGGCGGTAACCAGAAAGCTTACTCTGCAGACAATTGCATTTGTGGAACAAAACGTTTTCCAAAATCTTCGGTCAATTTATTCAACTTGTTATAATCAATTAGGAAAGTATTAATATTTTGTTTTTTCATAATCTGATCATTTTTTTTTGCAAGCATTTTTGATCGACTCTCTTCCTTTAAGATTAAAGTCTCTTCTTCATGAACCATAGAAAGCACATCATGTTTCTTAAATATCATAATTCCATCATACAACGCTGGCCTAATCCGCTGAGCTTTCTTAAGATAAAACGGATTTTGATAACCAAGAGCTTGTTTGTAAATATTATCATAAAACACTTGTGGTTTCGTTAGCATTTGCACTGTGTGCGCAGATTGACCCACTTTATAAACAATATTATCCAATTCTTTTTTTCTTTTCTAAATCAATTTCTTTGTCCATAAGTTTAACTACTTTTACATTCTTTGTACTCGAATATACCAATAATTATGAAAGTAGTAAAAATACATGAGTTTAACTACTTTTACATTCCCAATTGCGATGTGCAATTTCCCAACCATACCAGAGATAGAAAATGACACAAGACACATGAAATATATACTTTACACAAAAGCAACTAGCAACTGATAAATAGACTTAATCTAACAAGGCAGGCTAAAGTGTAAAGGTGTAACGAAACAAATAGTTGGTGAAAACAAGATTGGTTAAACAGGTTTTTCTAGGGGAATCTTACTCTGTTTAAACGAGGGTTAACTAACCGGTGTGGTTAGTTAATAACATAACATATATAGGCTTTATGGGTGTAATCCTAGAAATTTATCAATTTAAACAAGTTACTCCATCTAAATCCATACTACTCATTATTGTGGTCTCGAATAGATATACCAATCCAAGATCTAAAGTCTACAACATCACCGGCACACTCATACTTTTGTGGGATTTTGGTAAATATTCAAAAACAGATAAGGCTGAATCCTCACAATATCTAATAAGGGTTTTGTGTACAGGTTATGTAACCAGTAATTAATATTAATGTGAAAAATAGGACAAGTAGCGTTCTAATTCTCATCCTCTCACTTAAATTATAAAACATCCTCGTTGTATAAACATAATAGTTAAAAAACAAGAAATAAAAGAATTAGAACGAGAAACTCCCTTGATATTTGCTCGGTATGCTTCTCCATGTTGAGTATATGAGCAAGAATGTGTGTTGTAAATGCGTCTGGATGCGAGCATGACTACAACACACATAAGATTTGAGATTATAGATACTCTACCAATGTTGTCAATTTCTTTCTAGCGAGGTATTGTGTAAGATATAAGAAAACCATGCAAACCTATCTCGGGTATTCTACGGTTAATAATAAAAAAATAAATTATACAGGAGGTCAATACGCCGTATCCTAAAACCAGGATACGCCGTATTAAAACATGTAAAAAGTATCTGAGTATGGGTTAGTTTGCCAAATACGTCGTATCATATAATGAATATGCCGTATAGACAGAACTGACAATAATGTTTTAAATGCAAAAAAATTAAAGGACTGGATAACGTCCAGGCATTCAATACGTCATATGGTATGGAGTGGATACACCGTATTTCTGTTTGGGAAGACAGACTCGATAAAAATAATTAAAAACAGTCCGGGTTATCTCCCGGAAAGCACTTTTCTTTGTAGGGAAGTCTTTAAGTTAGACTTTTCTTTAGGCTCTTTATTCCATCTCATGCATGCTTATGTTCTCGCGTGTGAGGCATTCTTCAACCTTCGCATCTCAAATAAATTTGGGTCTTGGATTCGAAACTCCTTTGTAGAAACCCTTCAACTTATGGTATGAGTGCGAGATTCCATTCATCTTATCTTGTCCACTTACCTTTAGTAATGACGAGATCTTGTTGCATTTTTCATTATTGAGGTGTTTGAACCTCGGGTTTGACTGCACCATTTGGTAAGTTACACTATCATCCCCATTGCAAATGGTAATGATTCCATCAAACCTTCTTGCTTCCACATGCGAAGCTTTGCAAAAAGGTTCTCCAACTATCACACCTCCTATTCCTTTGTCAAGATAAGGATCTATATTTTCCACAACTGTAAAAATTAGTAATGACATAAAACATTTAAATAAAAACATGTGCGTTAACAAAATTTCCTAATTCATTCCCTCACTGAATTCAATTTTGTCTTTCATTATCGTGTTATAAAACTTTCTAGACATCACATTAATAGCCAAAATTGGGAGGAAATTAGCGTGTACATACTCAAAACCCATCATGCATGAAAACTTTAAGTTGTAGGCACAATCGATATGGATTCTCCTATCAAAGTCACAATTACTAGGGTAATCATCCAATCCACTAATGAAATCCTACCTAGTTTTGACTATATTCATCACGAGCTCATTAACAACTTCACCTTCTTAAACGGTGGGTTCTAAATCATCAACTCTATTTATTTTATTCTCTCGTGGCTCATTCAGATCGTTCAATTGAAGATAATCTCCATATAATGGGTCAAATGATTTATTCAGGATTAAAGTTTCTCCCATCATCCTAGCTTCCAAATCGAGGTCCATTCTTTCTCTTAAGCTTAACATGTAGACCCTTTTAATTAAACTAGCAGGTTTAACACTTTTAAAAATAATTTTCTCATCCCCTACCCTCAAAGTAATCTTTCTTTTAAACACATCAATCTTAGCGTAATCAATCAAACAACAATAGACATATTGAATGATTAAAGATAAACAATCTTACTTGATAAAAATATGGATAAGACAAGTTTACAAAAGGTTTTGAGGGCCCCACAGACGCCGAACACCTTCTAGAGATGATTTGATGTTCGTCTCCCAAAAGTTATACAAAGTTACACACTTAAAACCCTAAAATTAATTTTATATATATAAGAAAGCGTCGTGCACGTCGTGTTTTGTATCGAGACACGCCGCTCCCAAGTAAATCTTCAAGAGGCAGGTGTTAAGTCGGCTACTCTTGCCTCCGACGTCAAATCTATACGTCGTTCACCATTTTAAAAATCATGACGCCTGTCGAGATGAAGCCTGCGACCTCCGTCGTCCACCTCTGTAAGCATGATTATTCAAGATAAATAGTGTAGAGTCGTAGTTTTGCCCGTTTCTTCTCTAAATGAGCCCAAGTCACGTGTATTTCCTCCAAATGCCATCCAAGTGCTAAAAACCTGAAAACAAATGATTAAGCACATAATCTGGGCATATTTGCATGATTTAGGAGGTTAAATGACCCCGAAATAGTGTATAAAATGACACCTCATCAAATACCCCTACACTTGGGATTTGCTTGTCCTTAAGAAAATGGGCTTTTCTACCTAGACAATAGCAATATTGGGGGCATTTAACCTACTCTTTAAAAGCAGTTTACAACACAACCTTCTAGACCTCGTAATTAAAAGCACGGAAAGTATATACTAGCACCTCACATAAGTGTTTGGGATTCTCTCTTTCTCTCGGGTGTATAATAAATTATAACAACTATGGGAAACGGAAAATTAACACTCATTACCTGTCATAGCATATAAATTACCATAGGCTTGGTAAAGGATCAAACCTCCACCGCTAGGCGCAAGTATTAATCATTACTATCAAAGAGGTCTTTTAAAGGGTTGTGGGGTGTAGGTGTAAGATAACATTAATGAAAAAAGAAACATATGGGATATATTTGGGGAGTGACTTTTAGGTGAATTTGGGGTGAAAGGGTTAGCTAATTATTTATACGAATACACGCTGGTTTGGTTGCTAAGCCAAAGACTCGGACAAGATATACAAACTCTACAAAACTCTACATCAATCTCTTTATTTTTCTTTTCTTGACTCTATGATAAACATAAACATAAGCAAATGGCAACCCATATATTTTTTTTTTGAAATTTATTTTTTCATTTTCATATATTTTTTTTCGTACATTTTTGCCCTGCCATTGCTTAAACATATAATATATTATGGGGGTTTATAGATACACTCCTACACTTGAACTTTTACATACTCGATAATTACAATCTAACTAATGACCCGAATTGAGTTGGATCAAAATAACATGGAGATTATTTGACAAACATATGAGGGCATTGACTTAACTTTTCTTCCCCATTCTTTCGTAAAATAAATACTACCTTGAATCCTAATCGTCCCAAAACTGTATTTACAAGGATAAGGACTTAGCAACCGTGTACTCAATAATTAACTGGAGTAAATCGAATAAATTAATGAAGAAGTGAGTAAATACAAAGGTATGCTAAGGCTATTTGGGTGTAACAATGGTTCAAGTAATTAACAATGCTCCTTTCCAATAAAAGTCGCATAACCAATAAATTACGAAACCTTGAAAAGATATTCAGGCATGAAGGTTGTACAAGGGATTATTCAGTGGCACTAAAAAATGAGTCATGGCAATGGGGTGGAAAAGTTTATATATCGAGTGACATAATAACAATTACATGTTTTAAACATGGGTTAATTCTAGTGCCTCTTATCAAGCAAATCCTAATACTTACTATGCGGTCTCGGGATGCATCACAAAAACAAGTTCTAGAATTTAATACACTATCGGTACACTCATATAATTTAATATCGATACCAATGTTCCAGAAAAGGCGACAAAGACCATACGTACACATCCGTAACGACGGAATAAACACATATGACTGCATTCGAACCTTAACTCGAACAAGATAAAGGTATAAACTATCTTAGGTATCAAAATGGAACCTGAAATTCCTATAGATTCTAAGGGCGACCTCCCATTATTTTGGTGGAATCTAAGGGTTTTTGTGCTAGTCATATAATCTCTATCCATGGAGACTGCTATTAAAACGCCGGTTTTTGTGGTATGTGTCATAAAAAAATTTAAATTTTGGTTAAGATTACCTTTTATGTTATGTTTTGATATATTACTCATCATTTTAAAGACAAAGCAAATGGCAATTGAAGAAATAGTTTCTAAGGCTTATTTCCCCCTACACTCAAGTTGAACATCATCCCTAATGTTTTATAGAAGTACCTGTATAAACGAATAAAGGGAAAAGAAAACAAGTAAAAGAAACTAATACTCCCCTGGTTTGCTCAATAATGGAGAAGAAACATGCGATAACTGGTTAAATCGTCCTCCAAGAATCGTCTAATGAAACTTCCTAGGAACTTTAAAGCTTCTTCTCATCAAATATAACCTGTAATCAAAGACAAAGACAACTACACCAAGCATAAAATTAGCGGGATAATGATATGTACAATGAAATTTTAGGGTTGACTCTATGAAAGCAGTAAAAATAAAGTGATGATGTAATCATAGGTTTGTACAGGTTTACAAGAAAATTACAAATGCTAGATATTGCACATTTTATTTTTCGAGAATAATTAATTTTGAATTTTTACATGGCTGGGGGCGTGACGCTGTCATGATTAATCCTAATGCCGTCTCCAGCCACTGTAAAGATTTTTTTCTTCGTTTTTCTTGAAAATTTTCTTGCATGCAATTTTGTTAGTTAAATCCTATGTAAAATACTGCATAAAACCTGAGATTAATCATTACAATCATATGACTCGAAACTGACATGATTTAATCTAAACAATTTATTTTAAATGTTTAAATTGGTTCTTATAAATTGGATATTTTCCCATACACTTATTTAATGCAAAATACCTTTGATTGTCAATAAGACGAAGTTAAAAACAAAGCAAAGCATGATTACAAAAAATGATTCAAACATAAAAGAATAAACGAAAAGAATTAAAACACACGACACTCCTAAATGCGGGAAAATTAAATATTGGGTTGCCTTCTAAGAAGCGCTTTTCTTTATTAATGTGAGTCTGTAGCGAGACTTCAAATCACACTTCCCCCTTACGTGACTTCTCCTTCATCGGCAATTCCAGTCGCATCAAGCTCTAAACATTCTTTGTAAAACCCTAATATTTTGCTCATCACGTACTGCATTGTCCTCCTCGTTCCTGAGGTAGACTGACTTAGTGTGCTCTCTTTCTAGGTCTGATAGCGAGTTGTACTGTTCTATGTTATGGGGCATCATATAGGCAATTTCATCGGTCTCGCATGTGAACCTTACTACACCTCCGGGTGGGTCATGAGTCATGTTGGATATTTTAACAAAGGGCTTCCCTAGTACTACTTGTGACAGCCTAGGGTCTATGATTGAACTAATATCCTCAACAATCATGAAGTATATGACATAAGTAAAGTTTCCTACAAAGACGTGCATTCCTTTAATCCTACCCGTGAAATTATTCACTCCTTCATTTGTGTTTTTTCTAGGGTCAAGTTTTCTTCTCATGATCCAATTATACAACATTATGGTCATGATATTCATGGGCGAGTTAAGATCTATGTAGGCTTTCTCAATATGAACATGTCCAATGTTGCATGGTATTTTAAGGTTTAAAGGACATCCTTCTATGATGATGGGGTTTCTTAGAGATATTGAAGGGATTAGACCACACATTAGGTACTTATGATATGCTAGCTCACTCCTGGTCGGGAATACATTAAAATATTCCACCTCTAATTCTCTTACTCCTGCGTTTTCACCTACTTCGGGTTCCTCCTTTTGGGAATCATCACTCTTCTTAATAATCTCAATAAACATCATGTCACCGTCATCCCCTTTCGTGCAAACAAATTCTATGTTGGATGATTGGGGGACCAAGCCGAGCAATTCAAAAAATGAACTGAGTTTGCGGATTTTTTTGGTGATGAATGAAATTAATGGATCAGGTGGTGAGGAAGGGTTGGTATTGATGTTTTTTGGGCTGTCCTTCTCATCTTGCTCTTCTTCTTCTGGCTTGCCAGTTTGAGATTCGCCCAACAGTTTAGGACATATCGTGATAGTGTTGATCGAACCGTAGATTTGGGTTGAGCATTGAGGATCTACTGTTGGGTAAGAACGAGAAGACAAAAGTAGAGAGGCAGAGTTAACATTCAGTTTCGGGTTCTTAACCGTGTCGCTAGGAAGTGCTCCTGTTATTCGATCGGTGATGGCCTTCAATACAGTGTCGATTTTGTTGGTCATCTCGCTTTGTTGTTGTTTGAAATCAGATTCAAACTTGGACAATCTAGCATCTTGAGATGCCATAAAGTTGGACACCAATCCTTCAAGATTTGATTGATTGTTAAAACTTTGAGGATTGTTGTTAAAGGAGCGGTTCGGGAATGAACCGTTTGGATAAAACCGGTTAGGTGGGTTTGAAAAATTATTTTGAGAATTTTGGGGTTGTCTCCACCTAAGGCTTGGATAACTTTTCCATGACGGGTTGTAGGTGTCACTGATCGTAGAATTTTACACTAAATATATAATATATAATAAAATATAAAATATATATAAGTCTAAAAATCAACAAGATCAATAAAGCCGAGAAGTAGTAACAGAATGTTCCCGGGACGTATTTATCCTCCAACGAGGCTGGGACTGGAGAATCGAATACAGTCGAAGATATTGAGTTTGAAGGAAGGGAATTGATTTGAGAAGGTGGAAAAAGTCAAAATTAAACAAGTAACACATAAAAACGTTTAGAAATCCTAAAAATACTGAAATTAAGCTGAAAAACAGAGCTACGAATCCTAACAAATGGGGAAAAACCTAAAATCTTTAAAAATAACCCTACAAGAAATTTTACTTCGTAAACTCTCACGGGACAAATAACGAGAGAATTAAAAAGACTAGACCGAAAACGGAGTTCGTTTGACCCAAAAACGAGTCAACACAAAAACCGTACCCGGACCCCGTTCTTTAAAAAATGGAAAGTTGTAAAAATGACCTTACGAAAATTTTTAAATTTTCCTACAAACTTTATGACAAAATAAAATTATCTAAAAAAGAAAAATATTTTTTTTGATAATTTTATATATTTTTTATGAATTATTAAAATTTTACAAATTAAATATAATAAATACTAAATAGTTAGCGAAAAATTCCTGAAATTTTTACAAAAATATTAGACACTAGTAACAATTCCTAGAAAAATAAGAAACAAAGATTTGCTTAAGAAATAAGCCCCGAATTAAGCTGCAACAGCTTATAAGCTTATAAGCCAAACCGCACATAAATACCAAAGCCCTTGAGTCTTTAACGAAAAAGACCCAAGGGCGCAGCGGTATGTAGTGTTTAATAAAGGGGACTGTATCGTGGTCGCGGGTTTGTCGAGTCATGCTCACCCGGACCTCTTGTCTTTTCCCTCCTCTTTTTTGTCGAAAACTTTCAAAAGGCAAGTGGTTAAGCTCGTGGGGCTTAACAACTTTGTCTTCTACAACTTTTTCTAAAAAGCACTAAATAAGCTTAAAAATAAGCTTGAAGGTGGCAGTTTAGCTTAAAAGGGCTTAAAAGCTTAAATGTGCTAAGGTCATTTGGACATGGGTCGTTTTAAGCTAAGACTTGGACTAACATAAGCTAAAAAGGACCTAAACTAATATAAATAAGCTAAAAAGGCTAAAAGCTAAAGGCTAAATAAGCTGTGAAGAGCTTATGATGACAGAAACTAAAAATAAAGCTTAAAAGCTAAAATTTCACTAAGTCATTTGGACAAATAAGCTAGAAAAAGGGCTAAACAAGCTTAAACACTAATTAATCTATCTAAATAGGCTATTAATAACACAAGTGAGCCTTATGAAATAAGCTGAATAACTAAAAGTAAAATAACAATCCTACACTAACTTTGACAAAAACAGTACAAAAGGCAATTTTAGAGCATTAAAAAATAAGCTATCAAATAAGCTTCCAGAGCCTGAAAACCTTAAGGGGCTTATACAATAGATAATAGGCTATTGTGAAATAAGCAAAAAAAAATTAGACTTAGACCAGCTTAAAAGCTAAGAAAAAGAAGCTATAAAGTCTCCCCTCTGCACCAGGGGAATTTTAAGCGTTAAACTCAAGGCTATTTTGACAGCTTTTTAAAAGCATGTCAAATAAGCTCCTAAACAAACAAATAAGAAAACATATTGAGTACCCTAGCCTAATGGAGCTGGCAACCAATTTTGACTTTTCTAAAACCATTTTTAAATTGCTTGAATTTTTGTAAGTGAAACAAGGTCTTTGGATATTTAAAACTGTGACACAAAAAAACTTGGTCTGTTTTGACTAACAAGTCAAAAGACCAAAGTATTTGACAGCCTTTTATACACACACAAAACAACTCTTTTGGAACTTAAAACTCAAAATTACAGTGCTTATGAATATAAGCACTTGGTGTTTTTCTTAAAAGTCACGTTTAAAAAAAGATGGTATAGAAAAACTTTGAAAAACAATTATTGAAACTAAAAGACTTTAAAAACAGCTTAAAAGAGCTTAACAACCTAGCTAAAACTAACTAGCTGACCAATAACCCCATACCAAAGAGCATTTGACCCCGTTTTAAAGGCTTATCAAACACCCCTTGACCAATTTTGTCCAACTTTATTCACTTAAAAACTGTTTAAAAACTAAACAGTTTTAAATACTTTTATCTACTCCACTAGATCACCTACTTAAGCTATCTAAGCTCTAAAAATCCTAGCTTAAGTAGATAAATAAGTTTTTTTTTTTCTAGGTTTATCAAATCTAGCCTATTACTGACATAAATATGACAAATTTGAAGCAAATGAAACTAAATTGATCTAGCTACAATTACTTAAAGCATTTGAAACTCTAAACTTATCTAACCAATTTTACACAGGATTAAGTACAAGGAAACAAGAAAATAAGCTAACTATAAATATACGCTATCTAATAGCTAAAATGAATTTTAAAAAATAAAACCTGAGTTTTTTGTTGTCTCAGAACCAAGCCACTCTTGTAGAGTGAGTGGCTTAAAAACATTCACTTAAGTGGCACCTTGCCTCTAAAACCTGAGCTTAAAGCTCAATAAGCTCTAAAACTTATACTTCTCAAAAGCCTCCAAAATGCATCAAATGACCTCTAGTGATCATTTTTAAATGTGAAATGAACAAAATGAAAAAATGATTGACTTAAAATAAGGATTTAACTGAATTTGAGCTTATGAACAGGAATAAGCTCAAAAGAGCTTATTAAGAGCTTCTTAAGGTAAAACAGCTTAAAATTGAAATAAAAAACAATTGAAACTCAAAAACTGAATATATTGCTCACAATATGATTAATTACAAGTGTTGAAATAACAAGGTAAAACTTAAAATAAAGGGCTAAAAAAAACTAAATTGCAACAGTACACGAAACTGAAAAAATACAAAGAAAATTTAAAAATTCTAAAACTCTGCTACCCCTTCTTTTATCTTCAATTCTTTTTATAGGCAGCTCTCTTCTCTTTGTGTGCTTGTTGTGTTTCTTTTGTGAGTAGAAAACCAAACATCAACGTAAACACGTCAAAAAAATAAAATAAGCTTGGGAGTTGTGGGCTTGCAAATGGGATAGGATTTTTAGTGGAGGAGGGGGGAAAGTTTTACCCATGGTGGTGGTGATAGTCTATAGGGTAAAAACGGGTTTGTAAACCCGTGAGTTGTTTTTGGGGGGAAAACAATGGCGGGAAAAATGGTTTGAGAGAGACAGAGTGTGGGTTTGGGGTTTTGGCAAAATCGGCCCCTCAAAGTGTCTTGTTTGATTGCATACATGGTCCTTGTGTTTAAAACCTTTTGGGGACTTGGCAATTTCAGTCCCCAAAGGTTATTTGACTAATTACACCACACGTCCTTGGTGGTTATAAGTCTTAGGACTTGACAGTTTTAGTCCTTGGAGTACAACTTTCCCTTATTGACAGTTTGGCCCTTCTCTTTTCTTTTCTCTTTTCCTCTTTAAATATAAGTTTAGGGTTTTGGCAATTTTAACCCACATACATATTTTCATCACATGTTGACTTATGGATTTGTTGGGATGGAACTTTGACTTTGACCATTATGACTTTTCTATTGACTTTTAGACTTGATTGACTTTTCTGCTCGAATTTGCTGTGTCTTTTCACAGTCTTTTTCCATTCCGAGTCCTGGTTTTTGTTCGTTTTGGCATGTTTTCGGAGTCCTTTCCTAGATATCCGTTCCTGCACAATACAATTAGCAAAACAAGCGTATATTTGGCATTTTAAGTCCGTTTTTTGGTTATTTTAGCTCATTTTTAAAGGTAAAAGGTATGTGTAATTAAGGCGACATACCAAAATCCCCTTCCCCCATACTAAAGGTATTGTCGTTGTCCTCATTGCAATGAGTTATGAAGTAAAACATTTACGAAACAAAGAGATCTCAATCCCCCTCGACAATAACCTCAGAAAGTAGCTAAGTGTGCGGACAAGGTAAACTAAAGAATCAAAAGCTTCTCGACAAGTCCCGTTTTCACCATTTTTATGTACACAATATCACTAATAATTTTGGATTTCCTTTTTCTTTTGTCTCGACTTCCAGTTTGACATCGCTTTAATTTATTAAATACAGGGAAACAAATCATGAGAAACGCCATAGAATAATCTACGGATGTCCTGTCCGGATAAATTCATCGGTCCCCGATATATTTCACTACGCTCAAACCAAGCAATTAAACAAGATCTATTTGTCAATATAAGTCTAAATAGCAAGCCATTCATACTTTATGACTGTGAACTTTTAACTCCAACATGAATGTATGATTTAAATATGTACCTCATTTCAACTCAACCATAGATCAACTTATTTCCATAGTCTGAATCAAGTATGAATCATGACTCAAAGCAACAACTTATTAGGACCTTGTAAACTTGATTTAAAGAACGAGATTTTAACTGTAGAACTTTTGCAACATTTTCATCATTATAATCTTACGTTCTTAATGCTAGGAATGCGATGCTTTATTTGAACACCTACCTAGCCTCGCTCCCTAGTAGGATATCACAACCAACGCTACCGGTGTATTCTTAGTTTGAAAACACACCCGTTGCTACGTAGTGGGAAACACAACAACACCTTCTTCTAATAGGGGGGGGGTAGCTAAGGAATAAGTGTCATAGTTTGAACCCTCACCTAGACCTCGCTCCTGGTGAGAATATACAACATACCAAATCCCTAAGAAGTAAAGATTGTCTTATGTTTTGAACCCTCACCTCGTGGTTAGCGGAGTGGGATATCACGACACATCTTTCACTTGCTCCCATATAATCAAGATTATGCTTCAATGGCATAGATTTCAATATTCATCCTTTATTGCATTCAATACATCATACTTGCATTCATTAGGTATTATAACTTCCGAATTATAATAACATAAAAAATTTTCCTCCTGCTCAAAGAATCAAGTATTTACAAATTTGAAGCTTTATTCTAAAAACATTGAATGACTAGTTGAGAACTGAAATTTAAGTACGTTTTTTAGTTGGATTAGAAGCTAATGGGAGAAAAGTCACAAGTTACTCATGAAATAAGTTTTAGAAGAATCTTTGCTTAGCACAATAAACTTATATTTAACCCTATCACTTCTTGTTTCTTCACCTTATAAAAATTCAAGCAATCAATTCGTGAAACTAAGCCTACAAGTGCGGTAATTTGAGGAACTAGCTACGGCCTCAACACGCCCGATCGAGTCAAAAATTATTCTCATTCTACCCATAGGAAAGTCAAAACTGTGACAAAAACACTTATTTTAAAATTTTGAAAAAATTTTTAAATTTTTTCATTTTTTTGGTATTTTCCAAAAAATTGGTGGTAAAAATGGTACGTGTAACAACGGCTGCAGGCTAACATCAAATCGAAGACCCCCCCCCCATACTAAGAACTAAATCATCGTCCCGATGTTTCCAAAGGGTTCCTACTAAACCAAGGCCGTTTATGAGTGTGCCAAAAGATAAAACGTTAGTCATTAGATTTGGGATACGTGGATTCCCAAACTGAAGCTGAGGATGTGAAATCATGTGGATTACTGCGAACACGAGATCCTTCCACAATCCGGAAATCCCTGGTTTACATACAACACAAAGCACACAAACAAGAAACAAAACACGTGTAATGGAAAATGTAAGCCTTCTCACACAAAAACACTTATTTATTACTGATAGAGCATTTGGTGCCTCCCACAGAAGAAGCGTCCTTGTTTTTGTTAACCGAGTCACAGCTCGACTCGACCCCGAATTCAATGGTCCCATGGGGAACAAGTGTAAGTTAAAATCATCATCGGAATTTCATTCAAGCGTTGATAAACATTGAATTCATTAAAGATTCCACTTCCTAGTGATAATAAATCCGCATAAAAGCATGATAAATTGAGATTGCCGGGATCAAAAATTGTAACTTACTATTTCATGTGGCGAGAAGATATGGTGGAGCAACAGGATACGTGAGATAAATGGACAGAAAGATCCTACAATATAAGCGAAGAGAGGGTTCACTTAAAAGTATGAAATCCGAATCCAGTTAGATGGGTTTGGGTAAAACATTAGCACATAACATGGGTCTCTTGTTTGGAAAATATCTTCCACCACATCCATTGTAAGATTGCCCAGCTCGGGCTCAATCTTAAAGCAGAAATGATCATACTCCGATGGAGATATGATGTGAGCAAGTTCATCGGCGAACTCCTCATGATTAAGGTCACTCCTATCGGTAGGAGGAAACTGATCATTTGAAAGATCAAAGATAAACGAATCATATTGAGAAAAATCAACATGAGTAGTGGTATTACCACTACTCCTCTCAATAGAAATGATCGTTATCAACGTAAACGCTTTAATAATCATTGAAGGAGTAACTCAGATGATTAGTGGTGACTGCCACTACTAAATCTCTTCCAGACATTAAAGCGGAAAGGTTCAGATTCGGGAATAGAAAAATTATCCAATGTGTTAGTCTCTCTCCAAGAAACGGATTAGTGAATGGGAGGTAGATTTGATCGACAACTTCGAAAATGGAGTGGGTTATCTCTTAATGCATCGAATCTTAGCAAAATAAGATTGACATTCAACAATTTATTCACGAAGGACTATCGTCTTTCTAATGTTAAATAGAATGTCATCATCAATCCTTCTAACTTCCGGATAAACAATCTCCACCACCTCTAAGCTGACGATCTCAACATCGGGAGATGATGCATCGACATAATCGATATCCTCACCGTAGGGAGAATCGTCATCACTCAAAGGATTATCATCGTCAGAATTGACAACAATCTCAAATGATCAATGATAGCATTAAGAGGGGTGGAAATTTTCACAAGAGGAGCACATCACACACAATGTAGTAATTAACCCTCAGACTCCTTGGATTGGGACAAGTTTCTCAACACTAGACTTTAATCCTTCGTCCGATTCCGTTGCCAGAATGTTGTCAAGAAGCTCGTCCCGCCATACTTATAGAGTTATCCGAGTTTCCTCGATGGTTAAACGGGTGTGATTGCAATGGTGTTGTCATCGACATCATCATAGCAAATGGTAATCTTCCCAATATCGATCTTTGGCCCGCTAGCTCTTCTGCAGTTCTCATTTCCTTCCCCCTCTTTTGTATAGTTGACCACAAATCACAAAAGGTTGTCATTTGTTCCATAAGCTTATTACTAGAATTGAGAAGCTCATTTGGGATCGAATAATGATATTGACGGTGATACTTGCTGGGCGATAAATTGGACAAAATCCACAAGAATTATAATCAATAGCAAGAATTTTGCTCTTTATAATAGTCTTTCATTCATTGGTTGAACATTGAAAGTTTCATGAGGTCCCCCAAATTCACACAAGGATATTGTTGGGGAACTCGTTGAAGTTGATGGAAATAATCAAAGTTTTTGATTGAAACACAGTTCCTGATTGGTAGACCAAAACTGGACTTGAGGCTTACAATCGTAACCGTATAAATGAAGAAACGTTCCCACGTAATCTCACAAGTGTAAATGGTACGTATTGTGGTTGGGAGGATGGTTTGCAACGACATGGAGAACGTTAGAAGAGTACGGATTGAACAATGATTTGTGTTCCATTATCCACTTACAATAAAACCAACTCCATTTATCATTACAGCCACATTATATGGCAATGTACCCAAAGACACAATTGTTGTTGTAAACTTTGCAAGTTTGTAGGTGCTCACCAATGGTTTTGATTTTGCATGGTTCCGATTAGAGATAACGAACAATGATTCCTTTTAGAGATGATTACTGTTAATAATTTGTTTTTTAATATCAATATGAAATTTATTAGACAGAATAACTAATTTAGGTATGATTACTGTCAATCATAATTCATTTCCTTATTTTATGAATGAGTGTTTTGAAATTCAATTCATCAATTTAACCTAATCCATACAGTATAAATAGTTATTCATACACACACATAAGTACTCACATTCTTCCATCTCAATTTGTTTTCAAATTAATACACCTGTTAATGTAAAGTTTTTCCTTTTAATTGATATTTTTTATTTTTTATAGTGGTCATTTTGAATTGCATTCTCATATTAAGTTTATAATGAGTTTATATCTAAAATATAAGTGAATTTTATCTTTGTGTTTGAATCAAAAGAAATGGAGATGAATCTCACTCAATTGTGTGACCTTGATCCGATGAATGATGATACTAAAATATTGGCAAGGTGCATTAGTATTTGGAAGTCTTACCCCTTAGGAAAACCGAATGAAGTGTGGAGTTTAGATGCCGTATTTCAAGATCAACAGGTAATATTTTTCTATATATTTCATAAAGTGAGGTTCAGTTGTTTTATGAATAATGGTTTTAAAAATAATAAGGCGAGCGGAGGAGACCAGACCAACAACTCCTTTTGGGGGTCTGCCACTTCACAAGCAAACCACTCTCCCTACAACAAAGTCACAATCACCTTTCAGTTCTTAAAACTTCAGCATCACACACACTTATAAATCATTAGAGTATTAAATGTGTTTGCTAAGTTTATACTACTATAAGATAAAACAACGCAAAATATGTTAATTTGGGTATAATTTTAAGACTATTTATAATGCAGTTCACATACAAGTATGTTGGTATAATTTGGATGGAATCAATCTGATACTGATTGTGTGATTATAAGGCTGTTTGGGATAAGTTATCTGCTTAAGAACCTTAAATGCCAAGGTATCAAACTACTTATTTTTGAGGTCATATACTCAGTTTAAGGGTAGTCATGTAAAACTAATTATTTAATTATCTCATATTTCATAAACTAATTGGTGAATTAGGTATTTATGATTCAGAGGTGTGTTTCTTATCGTTCAGCTTGATTGTGAAGTAGGAGATTCATTTTGAATTGTGAGTTTAAAATAACTGGAGTTTAGTAATATGTGTTTTTTTATTTTTCTTTGGTAGGAATTGTGGTCACTAAGGTCATAAAATTTTGCTCTTTTGTTAGTTATTTTCAGTCAATGATCGAGCTAAGCCGCCTCATGATGAGGAAGTTGGTGACGAAACTACACCAACCATTCTTCTTGGTATATATATTTTTTTGTAACTGTCGTATGTTTTGTTATACTAAAAGTGACTTATATTCTATCTTGCTTAATACTGATAGTTAACTTTTAAGTTTCTAGCCGGTGAGATGCTTCATGTAGCGTGTTATGTGTTTGTGTCGAGTCGGTTGTAACTGTCGGGTGTTTGTGTTTTCTGTTTTGATTTTCATCAGGGATCGACCCAGAAATTCTCGGTTTGAGTTGTTTTCGTTTTGTGTCGTTGCTGCAACAGATTATGAGACTCCTGATGAAAACGGTGGTCTATTTGGGCTCATTTCTGTATCTGATAAGTATGGGTTACCATCAGATGGGGGGTCTCACTTTTTTTAGCCTGACTTTGCTCATGTTCCTCTATTCAATCGTGAGTGGTATGATCCCGTAAACCCGACCGACTCTGGGCATGTCTACCTTGGCCATCCCTCAGTTTCATTTTCTTCCTCCGTATAGATATGCATGGAACTCTGTATTAATAAGAACAAGCATGCATGTTATCAACTCTGCAATCACAAGATAGAAATAGACGTCTTAGATTTTTGGGACAAGACATCAGATAGTGTGTGCTCTTAGTGTTGAAGGTGAGGATGGGTCTACACATCTGTATTACATTCTATTAAAGGATGCAATAGATGTTGCTTTGGAGATGAAGTTTATAACAAAGACACCTGGTCATGAAGTTCGCGGATATGTATTTGCTTATTACGGTGATGACTTTCTTTATGAATGTCAATGTCTACCTTCATTCAAATACAACTACATGTCATTACTCTTTGGACCCAAATCCCAATCATGTGTTAGAGGCAGGCAAAATTCAGCTAATTAAATCTATGTTGGTTGTACCTACTAAGGGCGCGCTTGTAATTAAATCATACTTAAAGGATGCTAAATCTGGGAAAGTGATTATGAATAACAGTTGCAAATTCAAGTCGCAACTCTCGGAGTGTAGCGTTGGTAATATTAGTGGGATAGCAGGGGAAGATTGTTGCTTGGATCTGAAGGTCGATTGGGAATACCAGTCATAATATCTTTTATATATCTTGCTGGTATGTTATGATAGCTAGACAATGTTATGATATGTAAATGTTGCAAAAAGTTTCAACTGATATCATTGCGAAAGTTAAATTTAACTCTATAATTTAAGGTTTCTTATGTGATTTTTAACCATAGAAATTGATTAGAGATGCTTGAAGCCTTGAACCATATCAATCTGTAGGGTGAAGCATACTGTTACAGCATGTGAAGCATACTGTTGCAGCATGTGAATAACGTTTATATCGTTTTCGGAAAGCTAAACTAACCTCATGTTAGATGATCTAGCTGTAAGCTAGGAGCAATTTAACTCTAGGGATAGTATAGTTGTATTATGATAAGATTATAGCATATGCAAATTCTGGATTATAATTTTTTTTAGTTAAGGAGTAGTAGATCGCTTTTTAGATAAAAATCACACTTAGGAATTCCTACTTGGGCATGGTGCATATATACAACAGATGAAGCATGCTCAAACAATACTATGTGTATAGCATCCTGAAATGTTATTTTTTATTTTAGGAGTACCCAGTGTTTTGGACAAACATATAGAATAGTATATGTCCAGTTTCATCGTGAATCTAATATAGGTTAACATCAGTTTTTAATTTAATTATTTGTCAATGATGCTTTATTTGTTCATAGGTTTACATTATGCATCTTGTGAACATTTTACTCTAAAAGACAAAGAGTAATATGTGTTGTATTTTTCAAGTTATATTCAATTGTAGTTTTTTTATTGTCACCCGCGAAACTCGTGAGTCTATAGTCTAACTAACATGTAATGGTAAAATCATACTAACATATAGTCACAAACATCATAAAATGTGTCTGATCATTCTCAATATAACAATGAATGATTAATTTTAATTTTAGTTAAATACGATTTTCATATAATTGATGTAAAGATAATGAATAACAATCAAATACTAAGTAGACCGATCATACTAATTAGTTTCATACTCGATTGAAAAATGCCGATCATACCTTTGATGATTGGGAAGATGATAAAACCCCCTTTGAGAGAGTCTTGGCAGATGTTAACTTAAAACTATTAATCACAATTATTCTCCAAAATGTACCTTTTAAAACCAAAAGTTTAATTTTAGTTACTTTTTAATAACACCTTCAAATTATCAATACATAATACTTTAATACCTTAGACTTTTTTATACTTTATGAAAAGCTCACAAAAATGAACAACTACTAAACAACTATAAAAAAACAATAACACACAACTATTCAAAACATGAATGTTCCTTCAATAATACCCTTAAAGCTCCCCGACCCAACTGCGGGACGCCTTGAAGCTATTTTGTTATATATATTAAGAAAAACCATGAAACAGAAATTTTCAGAATAAAAGTATAAACGTATTAACAAGTCAAAAGGTAAAAAATTGACAAAAATACAGAACAAAACTGATAAAAAACTGTCTAATAATGTAAACTATGATCAAAAAGAATAGAAAACTACAAATACGTTATAACTTTCAGTGGTCCGGGGGGAAGGGGGGTCCTTTATAGTAGCAGCCCAATTCACAAATCTCTCCCTGCCTCTAGGAACTCAAAAAAACCTTGGCATTGACAGATGTTAAAATCAAACAAAAATCTCCCCAACATTTATAATAAAGACTGAAATGACAAATCCAGAATGCTACCTAATTATGAATAAAGTCAGGTCATCCAAATAAATGTCAGGTGAGCCAAAATAAAAGCCAGATTGACCAAAAAAAAGCCAGGTAATCAACTCACACTATGCAAACACACTATTCACCTACCCTCTCCTAAAACAAAATCCGAATTCTAAAATCAAAAATAAATCTGCACAACGGATCCCTTCCGTAACAAAATCAAAAAAACAAAAGTAAACAATCAGACTCATCACCCATCACCCAAACATAATACGAACTTCTCAATCAGAAAATAAACAAAAATGTACACCCCTCGAAACGAATTTTTTTTTTCTAAATAAGACACCAATATGGATGATTGAATTACGGTTCTGATGACATAATTTATCTACCATCTTATCCAGTTTGTTTAATTTTGAATTTGAATTTTAAGTTATTTGGAATTATGATTTTTAATATCCTCAATCATAATAACTCATCCATCTGTTTTAGAAATCAAACCATGACTTAGGTAACTATATGATGACGATTGCTATTATAATTAATTAGGATGTTTATTCTGAGGGTTGTTTTTTATTTCCACAATAAGATGGTAATTAGTAATTTTCAAGTTGCAAAAAATCATGTAATCGTTACGCTGGACGGTTGATCCACATTTGAGCTATGTAATTCGATCAGGCAGATTAATCGGATAGGCATTCCCTGGATTGCTATTATAATTATTAGGATGCTTATTTGGTTGTTTTTATTGTCCACAATAGATGGTATTATTATTTTCAAGGTTGCAAAAATCATGAATCGTTAGCTGGACGGTTGACCACTTTGTAGCTTGTAATCGATCTAGGCGATATTAATCGGATTGGCATTTCTGGCAAAATTTGGATACTTTCGGCAATTTGACCACCGTTGATCGCCGTTGACCACAAATGACCTATTTGTTTGACCCAGTTACATAAATCGGCAAGGTCGGTGGCCTTGTAGCGCATAGGCGGTGATTAATCGACCTTGTAAACCTTTTTTTGCAACATTGATTATTTTTACATGATAGGTGTTTTTTAATTTAGTAATTAAAAATAATGTCAATTATGTGTTTAATAAAATGCTTGAAAGAAATTCGTAGAGTGGACTAATAACCCAATTCATGCATAGATGAGGATGACACTTGCTTGGTGTCGGCATAAAAAACACAAGATCCGCATTAGGCATAAAAAAGTTTGAGAAGCTGTTTGGACAAAATCTGTTTCATGGACTGTTAGGAAACAATCAGTTACCCTTATTAGAATGGTGTTTATCAGCATCATATTCGTTTCAGTTACTTTTAACAAGATAAGGGGCGTTTGAGATTAATTATAAAAAATGATGGTGTTTTGGATAAAGGCAATGATATATGATGATTCTCATTTTTATAAGGACCTGGGTACCATGTTGACGATTTCCTGTATTTTGGTCCTTATCACTTTGACGCATATGAGAGGGGTAATGACACTCATAAGGGTGGGAGAAATGTATAGCTTAAACCATATGTCGTTTGTCAGTTGATGCACATTGAAACGCCTAAAAGTTCAAAACATGTTGACCTTTGCTCTTACAATTGCAGTTAGGAGATTTTACAAACCCGAGAATTTATCTTTAGACAAAGCATACCGGTCTGACATCCAAGAGGTATGATTTAGATAGACAATCCTTATATCTTTATGGCATGTCGATAATCATTTTCTACAACTTGGTTCTTTTAAGATAGTGATAATAGTGTTTATTACATGTTTTAGGTATATTACAGTGAAAAAATGGATGTTTCCCAAAAGAGATGCAGTGAAGATCTGGCGGCTCTCTGTACTACACAATATAAAAACTAAAAAAGCTACATTATATTGATAGTTATGAGCTCATATGATAAAATTAGTTTGTGGCAACTAGATGTTTGATTTTGTTATGATAAATAATATTTTATAAAATGATTAGTAAAAAAGAGTACAATCACTTATGTACTCTAAATTTTTATATAATTGTTACTTTGAAGAGCAAAACGGATATGTTAGATAATAGGTCAAATGATGCAGGTCTCGTAAAGACTTCACAGGAAGTTTTACAATCCCCTACGCAGAGTCTCTAACCGTTGTAGTGTAGTGAGGTAAGACTCGGGGGTTGTTATCGTTCTCTAAGAGAATAGGTTGGGAAGGCTCGAACAGAATCTAGTAGAGGTCTACGGGGTTGAGAGAATATTCTTTTTGTATTTTTATATTTTTATAAAAACAGGTAAATATCATGTTTGGAGAGGTTGGTTTGTTTTTACTAATTAAACTAATAATAATAAAATAAATCTAAACTACTTTGGTGATAACTATATGATAAACGAACGTATTTACTTAATCATGCACTACTCCTTAGCATGTTTCTCCTAGATCTGTTGCTTTGCCACACTTGTGATGATCTGTGTAAGTATTTCCTAAGTCATAAACGAATTATACAAACCCGCCGTTAAGGCAACGCACAAGTAAGGTAGTATGAAGACTATTACAATACCCCTAAGAGTACATTACATGCAATTGAAATATCTTAAGAGGGATCAACCATATTAGGGGTAAGGTAGTATGAAGACTGTTACCGATGGTATCCTTTCTACACACTCACGTTTCCCTAGACGTCTATGCCAATTTAATATCTTATGGCTAGTTTTCTAAAGCCTAACGCGCACATCCATCACAAGAAGCAACATTAAAAGGATCTACAATCTAAGTTTCATGCAATCATAAGTAAATACTAATAGATCTAGCCTTGCATGGCAAATAAAGAAGAAGAACAAGAATCTATCACAAAACACATAGACATATTAAGTGATAAGGGATAAATGAACTTCACTTGATTAAATCATGCAGTTGAGGCTGTTACAAGAGGGTTTTGACACCCTAAAAACGAGCCTAAAGGCTGCCAAAATCGTCTTCTAAAACTAGGGTTCGTCTCCCAAAAGTTACACACTAAAACCCTAAAAACGGATTTGTATATATAAGAAAACAAGCGCGACGGCGTCGCTTTATGTTCCTGACGCCGTCGTGCCGCAATGGTCTTCTAGGGTTTCTTTAAGTCGGCTTCGTTCTGACGCCGTCTAGAATTCCATGACGCCGTCCCTTGATAACTTTGACGCCGTCGCTTGTAATTGGCGACGCCGTCTCCACGCACTGTATGCTTTTCTTCAAGATAGTTGGTGTAGAGTCGTAGTCTTGTCTGTTTCTTCTCTAATTGAGCCCAAGTCACGTGTATTTCCTCCAAAAGCCATCCAAATGCTAAAAACACAAAAACAAAGATTTAGCACATAATCTACGCATATTTACATGATTTAGGAGGTTAAATGACCCCGAAAAAGTGTTTATAAATGTCACCCGCCTCAAATACCCCTACACTTGGGATTTTCTTGTCCTCAAGCAAATAGGCTTTTCTACCTAGACAATAGCAATATTGGGGGCATTTAACCTACTCTTTAAAAGCAGTTTACGACACAACCTCCTAGACCTCGTAATTAAAAGCACGGAAAGTATACACTAGCACCTCACATAAGTGTTTAGATTCTCTCTTTCACTCAGGTGTATAATAAATTATAACAATATGGGAAAACGGGAAAATGACACTCGTTACCTGTCATAGCATATAAATTACCATAGGCTTGGTAAATGATCAAACCTCCACCGCTAGGCGCAAGTATTAGTTATTACTATCAAAGAGGTCTTTTAAGGGTCGTGAGGTGTAGGTGTAAAATAACATTTAATGGAAACAAAAACGGATGGGATATATTTGAGGGTGTCTTTTTGGTGATTCTAGGGTGAAAGGGTTAGCTAATTATTTATACGAATACACGCTGATTGGGTTGCTAAGCCAAAGACTCGAACGAAGATATACAAACTCTACACAACTCTACATCAATCTCTTTTCTTTTTCTTTTCTGTTTTTCTCTTTTTTTCGAACATAATACACCATAACTTGGGGTTTATAAATGCACCCCTACACTTGAGTTTTAGAATTCATAATTACAATCTAATTAATGACCCGAATTGAGGTGGATCAGTATAACATGGAGCTTATTGAAGCTCTTATTTCGGGAGTAATAAATTTAGCTTATTTCCCTATATTCTTTAATAAGAAAATACTACCTGGAATTCTAATTGTCCTAAAATGTATTTACAACAGATATGGGACTTAAACAACGTGTCTCAAAATAATTATAAATTGGTTAAAACATTAATGTATTAAATATCGAGTACATACAAGGTAGGCTAAGGCAATTTGGGTGTAACAATTGGTTTAAGGGTTTCACAGTGCTCCTTCTATTCCTTAGTCTGGCATAAACCAGGAAAATTACAGAACCGTGAAAACAATAGGCTCGGAAAGGTTGCACTAGGGAGTCTTGATTACTAAAATTGAATGCCCAAAGCACGGTGTGTAGGTAGTTTATAGTCGATGTGACAATCATAATTATTACAGGTTTAGAATCATTGGCGTTAATCTAGTGCCTATTATCATTTAAACAGAAAGCTCGAATTTCTCACTATGCGGTCTCAGGATGCATCATAAAAAAAAGTTCTAGAATTTATTACTCTATTTACGGTACACTATAATAATTTTATTACCGATACCAATTGCTCTAGAAAGGCGACAAAGGTCCATACGTTCACATCTGTAACGACGGGAATAGACACATAGATGGGATTACACCGAACCTTAACCTCGAGAAAAGCTAAAGGTATACATTATTCTTGGGTATCAAAAATGGATACCTAAATTCCTAAAGATATAAAGGCGAACCTCATATTTTGGGGTGGTGGGTGTAACAATTGGTTTAAGGGTTAACAGTGCTCTTCATTTATAGTCTGGCTTAACCAGAAAATTACGAGAACCGTGAAAAGGATAGGCTCGGAAGGTTTCACTAGGCGAGTCTTGCACTAAAAATGAATGCGAAGCACGGGTGTAGGATAGTTATATAGTCGATGTGACCATCATAATAATTACAGGTTTAGAACATGGGTTAATCCTAGTGCCTCTTATCATTTAACAAATCTTAATTCTCACTATGCGGTCTCAGGATGCATCACAAAAACAAGTGAAAGAAACTAGTACTCCCCTGGTTTGCTCAATAATGGAGAAGAAACATGCGATAACTAGTTATATCGTCCTCCAAGAATCATCATCTGGAAACTTCATAAGAATTTCCAAGCTTCTTCTCATCAAATATAACACTGTAAATCAAAGACAAAGACAACTACACCTGTCGTAAAATCAGCAGGATATGATATATACAACGAAGCTTTTAGGATTCACTCTATGAAAGCAGTAAAGATATGATGAAAGTGATGATATAATCATAGGTTTCTGTAGGTTTACAAGAAAATTACAAATTCTAGATATTGCACATTTTATTTTTCGAAAATAACTGAAAAAGTTCGAATTTTCACATGTCTGGGGGTTTGACGCCGTCAGGAAAATTCCTAACGTGGTTGCTTGACAATCCAGACGGCGTCACACTATTTTTTGACGCCGTCTCCACATACTGTGAAAACTTCACATTCGTTTTTCAGGAAAAATTTCCTGCACGCAATCTTATTAGTTGTTTCCTGTAGAAAATACTGCATAAAACCTGGAAATTAATCATTACAATCATATGACTCGAAACTGACGTGAATTAATCTAAACAATTTATTTTATATGTTTGAATTGGTTCTTATAAACCGGATATTTTCCCCTACACTTATTTGATGCAAAATACCTTTGATTGTAAACAAGACGAAGTTACAAACAAAACAAAACATGATCACAAAATAATTCAAACATAAAAGAATAAACGAGAAGAATTAAAACACAAGACACTCCTAAATGCGGGAAAATAAATATTGAGTTGCCTCCCAAAAAGCGCTTTTCGTTATTTATGAGTCTTGTAGCTAGACTCGAAGTCACACGTCCTTACGTGACTTCTCTTTTATTTCTCACACCCTTCATATTCATCAAACTTCGAATGGCTTCGCACACTCTTTCGTCATACTTGTATTCGGGTCCTAAATTTAAGCTTTCCGAGTAGTTGCTCTTCTTACCGTTATCATCATCACTCTTTATGACAAAGGTAGTATACATTCGGTCTTTATGTTCGTAAAATCTATGTCTTTGAACATTTCCATTTTGTGAGGCATTTTAAACATGATCTTTTCTTTATCTTTTTCAAACAAGATCGTCCCTTCTTCCATATCATATACGAGTCCGGTCGTTTCCACAAACGGTTTTCCAAAAACCACTGAACCTAAGTATTGATCTATGACACTAGTAGTATCTTTAAGTACCATGAAATCACATTTGTAAGTGAAGTTGCCAATAAAAACTTTTAATCCCTTTACTCTCCCCACAAAATTGCAAATTTTCTCATTGTTTAATGGTTTCCTTCTTGATTCTAACCTATTACTCATGATACAGTTGTAGTGGAGCCTAGAAATTACGTTGATTGGTGATTTGATATCTAGATAGGCTTGCTTTTTATCAAAGTGACCGATCATACAGGAAAATTTCATGTTATTCAAGTTCTCGGTCCTAATCTTAGCCTTTACCCCTGAGGGTCGAGGATTTTTTAAGAGCCATTCGTGATATCTTAATTCTTCCATAATGGGGAAAATGTCAAAATATTTCGGGTCGTCTTCCTCTTCTTCTTCAGTTTCTTCTCCGGTCTCCTCCTCTAACTCCTTTTCACTTTCCTCTTCAACTTCCTCTTTTGCTTCAACCGTCCTTTTATGATTATTGCATTCGGCTTCATTGGGCTCCACACTCCCTTTTTCTTTAGCTTCACTTTCTTTGCTTAGAATGACAATTGAATTGATGAAATGAACGCGTTTTGGGGATAAGGGGTTCTTGTTTAGTTCCTTTAAGGACGCTCAAGATAAATATTTTGGTGAGAGTAACTTTGTGGGCTTTTGATACCTTTGCTTCAGATCTCTTCTTCCTCGATGTGGTCAGTGGAGGCGAGATTCATGTGAGACATGAAGTTTCCTGCAGTGTCAGGAGTCGGTGTGTCATTAAGCTTTTCAGAAACGGCCTTCCATTGATTATTAATTTTGCCAATCATATCATCTATTTGTTGTCCAAGTTGAGTTCCGAGGCTAGATAGTCTCTTTTCTTGACGAGATTCAAAATCTCCTAATGCTTTCTCAAGCTTCGTTTGGTAACTAGAGGTGTAGGTAGACAACGAGCCAGTTTGTGGACTTGTGAAGGTTTGAGCCTGTACCCAATTGAAGTTTGGCTTATCCTTCTAAGCATTGGTAGCTTTGTTGAAGTTTCTTGGTCCTAGGTTCGTAGTGAGCTTCTTACCTCCCGCTTCGTCGGTACGCGAGGACGCATAATCAACAAAAGCTTACTCGCGGTTTTCCATGCAGTACTGAGTGTCTTGGGGACCACTACAGATCTCACATTAAGAAGTGATTTTGTTCGCTTGAATAGGTTATTTTGGAGTAAGATGAGCTTCCATCAAGCGTTGGACTTGATTTTCAAGCTCGATGAGACGACGGTCCGACGTACTCGGGACATCTTGAGGCAAAGAGATTGCCTTGACCGGCTTAGCAAAATCCCTTGGGTCATTCCAACTTTCATTGTCACGAAGCTTACCACCGACCGATTGATCGATGGTTTGTCTTGTGGCGGGATTGACATGGTCATAAAGATTTGGACTTGGAGCCAAAGATCGATGCCGTGATGAGGGACTTTTTAGAGTAAGTCCTTGAAACGAGTCCATGCTTCAGCGAGAGATTCTCCTTGATGTTGTTGAAACATCAAGATGTCATTTCGAAGTTTACAGTCCTTCCCGGTGGAAAGAATTGAGCAAGGAAACGAGTAGTAAGATCCTCCCATGTTGAGATGGATCCTGCTGGAAGACGTTCAAGCTAGTTGCTAGCTTGATCTCGAAGGGAAAATTGAAATAAACGCATGCGCGTTCTTTCCCTATTTGCAACATCAAGGTCGAGTGAGTCCACAAGTTTTAAGAAATCCTTGAGATGTTGGTTTGGATCCTCGGATCGAAGTCCGTGGAATGAGCATCTGTTTTGCACCAACCGGATGGTGTCGGATCGAAGAGGCACCACATTGTTCCCTTCGGGGAGCTCAATGGTGTTCCTATAGCCCTCGTGGCTAGGTTTGGAGTAATCTCCAAGAGTACGCATAGGATTTTTGTCTCCCATGAAGGTCAACGAAAATGGATTACGAAACAAATAACACAAAGAAAAGATAGACTACGAGAAAACTAATATACCAAAAATAAAAATCTCACTTGATAGGAATCAAGCGAGTAAACCTAAGTTAAACAATGTTTAAAACCTAAGTATTCCCCGGCATCGGCGCCAAAAACTTGATGTGTGGTTGTCGTAAAGACTTCAATACGAAGTTTTAAAACTCCCTAGGCAACGTACCTAATCGTTGTAGTAGTAGTATAGGTAAAACTCGGGGGTTGTTATCGTTCTTTAGAGGAATAGGTTGGGAAGGCTCGAACATAATCTAACAGAGGTCTAAGGGGTTAAGAGAAGATTCTTTTTGTATTTTTAT